>CM053035.1:45599909-45889909 GCA_028564925.1 Lithobates sylvaticus | reverse complement strand
ATAACCAACACAATACCAACATACTATAAAAACACAAAAATTCTGATCATAAACCAGAATGAAATCTTCACCTCCAGCCCTCACAAAAAAAAGAATTGTATATCTATATTGTCACAGGCAAAACTGATTTCCCATGATGCTCTGTGGTGCATCGTGGGTGTAACAATCTGTCACTAATGGTACTCCGTAGACTGACCGGCGTATTGTGGAGTGGGTGGGAGGAGTTGTCCAATATTGAACATAACTTGAACATCATTCTCCTCTCCAACACTGTTGTAAAAGACTCCGATTTCAATCCAACAACATCACTGGCCTTGCAAATCAGTTTGTCATATGGTGCTTTAGAGTGGAAATTACCATTAGACTCTGGGACTCTGGTGGTCACCTTTTAGGATTGTACCCTCAGCAGATGTATATACCTTGGATGTACTTGCTTATTGACTGGCTCAGTGAATTGGAGTGTATATATATATATATATATATATATATATATATATATATATATATATACACATATAAAACATGCTTTCCATCTAGAGGGTCACCATAGGATCACCCGAATTATTACTACTACAATTTTTTAAATAGAGTGTATGTGTATATATGTGTGTGTATTTTTATAGATATAGATCTAGCTATAGATCTATATCTATATGATGATTAATACAATCTGGGTAGGGTTGACTAGCACCTGAGAGAAGCGGGCACATGTTTTTAATGGGTGTTTATGTATGGGTGTTTTTGGTGTAGTTTTAACCTTGGTATAGAATATAATAAAGTATCATATTTTTGCATTTAGTCCAGTGGGTTGTTGAAATGGCTTTTTTTATCTTTTTATTCACTTATTTACACAAACAAGAGTGAATTGAGTCTAAATCGGGTATTTATTCTTTAAGTTTTTCATGCTATCTTACCGGCGACTCCCCCCCCCCCCCACATCTCATACTACTGTGTTTCCCTGAAAATAAGACCTACCCCGAAAATAAGACCTAGCGTTATTTTCCAGCAGGGCTGAACTATAAGCCCTACCCCGAAAATAAGCCCTAGTTTAAAATGCTTGTAAAATCATATAGTCCACGCTTTTACAGTAGAATATATTGTACAATGTGTGTGTTTCTGTAATATAATTGTGGGGAAGAGAACTCTGGCGGGTCACAGAAGCGCAGAGCGGCGCTATAATGAAGGCATTTGGCACAATTATATTATGGAAACGCACACATTGTACATTATATACTACTGTAATAGAGTGGATTATAGGATTTTACAAGCATTTTAACTCGGTTCACACAGCGAGAGAGAAGACAGCACATTACATGGTAAGACCTACCCCGAAAATAAGCCCTACTGTGTCTTTTACTGACAAAATGAATATAAGACCCGGGCTTATTTTCGGGGAAACGCAGTATTTATATATGAAACCTGCAGTATTGATATGTGTGATTTTTTTTTTTTTTTTTTTTTAGGAAGGATTTGACCTAGAGGGGGGTCATTATAAGCCTTTTTTTTAAAAATACCAGCCATTTGTCCAACCATGTAATAACTTCTGTTCATTTCCTGCGTAGTCCTACCTGAAACAGGCACTTCCTGTTTTATCTAAACCTACATAGATCTACAGCCAGGTGACATGCATGCTTTGGTTAGTGGCCAGAGAGTCCAGCCTCACTCTACCTGACTAGGCTTCAGAGCACAAAGAAACATAAAAACACAGCCTTTAGTCCAATTATATGTTTATTTACACTTGTGCTCAAAATTTTGCATACCCTGGGAGAAATTGTGAAATTTTGGCATTAATATTGAAAATATGTCTGATTATGCAAAAAACACTTTTATTTAGGGATAGTGATCACATGAAGCCATTTATTATCACATAGTTGTTTAGCTCCTTTTTAAATCATAATAACAGAAATCAACGCAAAAGCCAGGTTAATATATACCTGACAACACCTCGACGTGCCTCACTGGGCTTTTTTGTGACATTGGCGCAGTAGAGGCTTCTTTCTGGCAACTTGACCATGCAGATAATTTTTGTTCAGGTATTATATTATGCTTAAAAACAACCACACAACCTTTTTCCAGGACGTCATGTATTTCTCCTGAGGTTACCTGTGGGTTTTTCTTTGTATCCCGAACAAATCCTCTGGCAGTTGTGGCTGCAATCTTTCTTGGTCTACCTGACCTTGGCTTGGTATCAAGAGATCCCCGAATTTTCCACTTCCTAATAAGTGATTGAACAGTACTTACTGGAAAATCTAGGGCTTTGGATATATTTGTATATCCTTTTCCATCTTTATAAAGTTCCATTACCTTGTTATGCAGGTCTTTTGACAGTTCTTTTCTGCTCTCCATGACTCTGTGTCAAGCCTGCTCAGTGCATTCACATGAGAGCTGACAAACTCATTGTCAATTTAGACACTGACACTAATTCCAATTAAAAAGCCACCGATGTGAGAAATTAATCTTTACTTGACATTTTAACCTGTGGGTGTCACCTTGTGTGTCTGTACCAAGGCCAAACATTCCAGGGTATGTGAACTTTTTTTTTCAGGGCTGTTTAGGTGATTTCTGTTATCATTATGATTAAAAAAGGAGCCAAACAACTATGTGATAACAAAAGCCTTTATGATCACTATCCTTAAATACAATATTTTTTTTTTGGCATGATCAGTCATTTTTTCAATATTAATGCCAAACTTTCACGATTTCTGACAGGGTATGCAAACTTTCGAGCACAACTGTAAATGCATGAAATACATTTTCAACAAAGCTAGAAGAATTAGCCAAAATGTTTCTAATACATTTCTCATGATCCACTGCACACCAGAAATCAGACAAAAAAAGAAAAAAATGTATAGTTGTTCCAAAGCCTATCAGCTGCTTAATTACCCAAAGGTGAAAATCATAATTATATATAAATACAGCGCTGAAACTCATTAACAGTGTAAAAAATCATACAAAAAGGCAGCAATTTTGTGCTATAAATAGTAATAAATTAAATGTCTAAAAATAAAAAAAGTGTTGTAAATAAAAAAGGAAATGTGATCTACACTCCCTAGCCTTCACTCAATCTGTATCTGCTGTATGACAACCCACCAAAGTCAGAAAAAAAAATTAAAATATGTATAAATATAGCGCTATATATTTTTCCGGAATGTGGAACGCATTCTATTTCCGGCATCCTAGCCTGGGTCCGTCCCCTATATATAACACTCCCACACGTTCTAAACCACGCCCCTGATGACGCATCCTTATGTCAAAACGTCGGGTGGAGCTAAAGGACGTGTGTGACATGAGACGCTGACTGGAGACACGGCGGCCATCTTTCTGGTTTGAAACAATGATTGTTTCTATATGTTTGGCAGTTCATTCATTATAGAGGAAGTAAAGCCTCCTCGGAAAAAATAAAAAAAACGGAACCTGCAAGGCAAAGGCATAATGAGCTAGTATGCATAGCATACTAGGTCATTAAGAATAACTTACCTGAGAACAAAGCCCCCGAAGCAACCCTCGTCCACAACCTCCATCGCCGCAATCACTCCCGGAGTGACTTCCAGGTATCGCTACTCCAGCGCTGTCATTCGCTGGAGTCGCGATGACGTCACTCCCGCGCATGCGCACGAGAGCGGCATATCACCGCGATCTCCGGCATGCTCAGTGCGCCCGCGCGCCGCTGTCTACGGCGCATGCACCGTACATAGCGGTGCCTTTTCTTTTCTAAATATCTCCTAAACCATGTAGGTTTAGGAGATATTTATTGGACCTACAGGTAAGCCTTAATCTAGGCTTATCTGTAGGCCAAAGTGGTTTGTAAGGGTTTACAACCACTTTAATGTGAGTGTACCATCTTTTTTACTTAATAAAACATCTTATTTATTTGTCTGCACAATGAGCCCTGTTTTCTCTTGTACCTTGTGATGCTGGAGTGATCCAGGGAAGTTTATTAGAAGCAGTCTTTAGGTTCATTCCATCTTTGTGGAGAGGAATAGGCTAGACCACAGGTGTCAAACACAAGGCCCGTGGGCTGAATTCGGCCCTCAAGGCCATTTCATGTGGCCCTCACACCTCTCCTGCAGCTGCAGAAGAGCTCCAGCCCTCCTCTGGTCCTCCTCCAGACCCCTACTTTCTGCTTTCAAGCAATGCATCCAGCTTCTTCCCAGCAGCAGCATAAGGAAAGGGGGTGCACTGTGATGTTAAGGAGAGTAGGGGACTCAACTTCTGATGGTGGGGTGGCTCTTGACATCTAATGTAAGGGGAGGCGATGCGCTGGACATCTAATCTTACAGATGCAACTGGCCCTTTTGAGGACAATCCTAATGCTGATGCGGCCCACGATGAAATTGAGTTCAGTGGAGTGGATCGATCGATGCAGAGGAACTGCTGGGGCCATTAATCCAATTTATATTGTGTGTACCCTACACACTTACGGTATGGGTCAGTTGGTTTGAGAGCTGGTGGTGGCTTTCCTGTCTGCTCTATCTGGTTCTGGATGAAGATCTTCAGTTTGATCTCCTTTCCATTTTTTTTTTTTATTATAGATGGACTTTATTGTTTAATTTTAATTTTTTTTTAGTGCTACACCTTCTGTTTTATAGTGCTATATATAACAAAATACTAATGTAAGATTATCTAAAGGTGCAATAAAAGTGCGATATACCGTATATTCCTTTGTCTAAATACAATTTGAATTTTTTGTTTTTTTATCACTATTTCTACTATTTAGAACACGTATTACTGCATGTTTGGATGGTTTTTACACTATTATTGAATTGGTAGAGGAGTATTTATATATTTTTTATGAAAATAGGGCTGCGTTAGCTGTACATTGATATCTACCTACAAGATGTAAAGGGAAAGTGATTAGGAAACTTATATAGGAAAGACAACACCATGAGTGTGTTGGTTCATAGTCCTATTAGCAAGCTTCAGGCAGGAAGGTGACATAGAAAACTGCAAAAGTGCAAACTCTGAATAATGTTTTCTGCCTTCTGTGTGATAAGGATATGCACTCTCAGGGCTGGCGTGGCTAAACAGAATTACATTATACATTATATTTTGGCAGCAGTTCCATTTTGAGCTGCAACACATCTCTTTTGCGTGACGCTCCACTGTTTGAGTAGATGAGGACACTAGGTGTGCTGCATGTGCCAAAAAAACGTTCTAAAAGAAAACGGGGCATTTGTAATATGTCCAGTCCTTCTGCCGTCCTAACTCCCTCCTCCCCCCCACCCGCAAATGGCAATTATCAGCTCTTAAAATGAAAGACTTATCCCTTCAGCTATTCTTTTCCTGCTAAATTGTTTTTTCTTTTTTTTTCTATTTTATAAATTACTAATATTTACACTTTTTTTATTATTTGTTTTGTTTGTTACTTTTTTAGTGTTGCGTTAAAAGATACTCTTAATGGGGAAAAAAAAGCTTTATTTAATTTGCAAATGACACTGAAATGCTTTGTATTAGAATCATACTTTTAGTGGCATTTTAAATAGGACAAATAACAGAAAAACATGCATACTTTTTTTAACCGCTTCAGCCCCGGAAGATTTTACCCCCTTCCTGACCAGAGCACTTTTTGCGATTCGGCACTGCGTCACTTTAACTGAAAATTGCTTGGCCGTGCCACGTTACACCAAAACAAAATTGACATCCTTTTTTCCCCGCAAATAGAGCTTTCTTTTGGTGGTATTTGATCACCTCTGCGGTTTTTATTTTTTGCGCTATAAACAAAAAAAGAGCAACAATTTTGTAAAAAAATCAACATTTTTTACTTTTTGCTATAATAAATATCCCCCAAAAATATATAAAAAAAACTATTTTTTTTCTCAGTTTAGGCCGATATGTATTCTTCTACATATTTTTGGTAAAAAAAATTGCAATAAGCGTATATTGATTGGTTTGCACCAAATTTATAGTGTCTACAAAATAGGGGATAGTTTTATGGCATTTGTATTATTATTATTTTTTTTTATTAGTAATGGCGGCGATCTGCGATTTTTATCGGGACTGCGACATTATGGCGGACACATCGGACACTTTTGGCACTATTTTGGGACCATTGTCATTTATACAGCGATCAGTACTATAACAATGCACTGATTACTGTGCAAATGACAATGGCAGGGAAGGGGTTAAACACTAGAGGGCAATCAAGGGGTTAAGTGTGTCCTAGGAAGTGATTCCAACTGTAGGGGGGATGGGCTACGACTGACATGACAGCGATCACTGCTCCCGATGACAGGAAGCAGTGATCTCTGTCATGTCACAAGGCAGAACGGGGAAATGCCTTGTTTACATAGGCATCTTCCCGTTCTGCGGCTCCGTGACACGATCAACGGGACACCAGCGAACATCGAGTCCGCGGAACCCGTAGGCACGGTCACGCTGAACGCGGTGGGCGAGTGCGCGCCCGCTAGCACCGGCAATTAAAGGGGACGCCAGGTACGCCCATTTGCACACCGCTGCCATTGTACCGACATATATCGGCGCATAGCAGTCGGCAAGTGGTTAAAAAGGAACAAAGGTCAAAAGAAAAAAATGTAGCTTTCTTACTTTGTTATCTAAGGCCTCATGCACACTGGATGTGTTTACAGCTGCTTTTTTTTGGCTTCAGGTGCTTTTTTCTGCAGCCAGTAAACTTCTCAGCATGTTATCCTATGTGTCCTGCACACATAGGCTGTTAACAGCATTTTTTTGCAGGGGCGTTTTCTGGCTGGAAAACAAAAAAACAAAACTAGTGGGTTTTAAGAGGAATTTTTCAGCTGTAAAAACACTCTAACTCTGATAAAAGCCTAAAAACGCTGAAAAATGCTATTCAACATTTATTAGTGTTTTTGAGCCATAAGCTTTGGTGGCAGAAGGCAGAAAACATTATTCAGTTTGCACTTTTGCAGTTTACTATGTCACCTTCCTGCCTGAAGCTTGCTTTTCACTTTTTGTGTTGCTATTTACTTTACACACCCTTTTTTGAGGGGTACACTTTACTACCAAATTTGGGGTTTTTACCATTTGATGGACTGGGATTTATAGTTAATTCTGTTTTTTTTATAGTGTCACTCACAGGAGTATTTAGTTGTATGTTTGTCACATATGCTGGTTTGAGCACCCAGTACCAATCATATCTGTTGGTTTGGATAGTTTGCATATTTCTATACTTTTATCACTGATGCTAGAATATATGGTATATTTAATTTATTCACTTATATGTTATTAACATTTAACACGGTATTTTATATTTTTGTACACCCCATCATTGGTTCACTAGAGGGGTAATATTGGTCAGGGATTAGTTGTGGTCCCTATTCTAGGTAGCGCCATTTACCCTACTTATTTTATTTATTAACGGTTTAGCCCCTTAGGGGGGTCTAATTGGGGAGGCTGCACACCTTTTTAATATTGAAAGCGCGGAGTCCTTTCTAATTTCTATGTGTATATATTAGGGCTGTGAAAATTAAAGATTAATTTCTCGATTAATCGTTAATTTTTTTGATCAATCAAAATTCTCACCTCTCCGCCGACTTCCGGGTCTTCAGGGAGTTCCGTCGGAGATCCGGTGACATCACGGACATCTACGTCACCGGACTCCTCCCCCCTTCCCCAAGTGCCTCCATCTGCTAACGAAGGGAAGGGGGGAGGAGTCAGGTGACATCGAAGTTCTGATTGAACGTAATGCGTACGGGGGAGGAGCTACGCATGACGTACGGAACTAACGCGATTGTCGGCTTTACATGCTGTGTTTTTATCATCTTTATGTGAGTAGTTTGTGTTTCAACACAAAAATGTAATCTTATACTTAAGTGGTGAGCACTTAGATCTTTTCTTTCTACCCATGACCTGGTGTCCTGAGATCTAAGGAGACGTGAGAGAAGTTTATGGTCCGTGTTAACCCTTTTGATACCCGCTTGCATGACCACCTGTTTGCACAGGGGTCCATGCCATAAGGTGAGAGTGATTAGTTAGACCGGAGGTGGAGGGATTGTCACGCTACTGTGGAAAAAAAAATTACTTAAGTCAGAGCTACAGTTTGAATTTAAAACGTATTTGTGTGAAGTTAAGTCATGGATTGTGGAAACTAACTACGGTAGTGTCGGGTGATTGTATATAGTGTATACCACATTTACCACTGACTATTGCAGAGTTGCAATGCAAGCAGATCAGCTAAAAGTAGTTGGATCTGTATGTGCGTTATAATTAATCGAAATTAGTCGATTAATCGATTTAAAAAAAAACGATTAATCGAACACGAAAATTTTAATCAGTAACCGCTCTAGTTTTAGCACAAGAAAAGCCTTTAAAAAGCACCTGAAAACTGCCAACCATTCGCTTCCGAGATATTATAAAAGTCCTGCAAGCAGCATCTTTGGGGCAGGTTGGGAGCGCTGTAAATAGCGCTCTCAAAATGCCCCTTCCCATTGCAATGAATGGGTAGCGCTTTGAAAGTGCTGCAAAACCGTGTTAACCCTTTTGATACCCGCTTGCATGACCACCTGTTTGCACAGGGGTCCATGCCATAAGGTGAGAGTGATCAGTTAGACCGGAGGTGGAGGCGGAGGTGGAACTGTGAAGTTAAGTCATGGATTGTGGAAACTAACTAGTGTCGGGTGATTGTATATAGTGTATACCACATTTACCACTGACTAATGCAGAGTTGCAATGCAAGGAGATCAGCTAAAAGTAGTTGGATCTGTATGTGCGTTATAATTAATCGAAATTAGTCGTTTAATCGATTTTAAAAAAAAAATCGATTAATCGAACACGAAAATTTTAATCAGTAACAGCTCTAGTTTTAGCACAAGAAAAGCCTTTAAAAAGCACCTGAAAACTGCCTACCATTCGCTTCTTAGACATTATAAAAGTCCTGCAAGCAGCATCTTTGGGGCAAGTTGGGAGCGCTGTAAATAGCGCTCTCAAAATGCCCCTTCCCATTGCAATGAATGGGTAGCGCTTTGAAAGTGCTGCAAAACCGTGTTAACCCTTTTGATACCCGCTTGCATGACCACCTGTTTGCACAGGGGTCCATGCCATAAGGTGAGAGTGATCAGTTAGACCGGAGGTGGAGGCGGAGGTGGAACTGTGAAGTTAAGTCATGGATTGTGGAAACTAACTAGTGTCGGGTGATTGTATATAGTGTATACCACATTTACCACTGACTAATGCAGAGTTGCAATGCAAGGAGATCAGCTAAAAGTAGTTGGATCTGTATGTGCGTTATAATTAATCGAAATTAGTAGATTAATCGATTAAAAAAAAAATCGATTAATCGAACACGAAAATTTTAATCAGTAACAGCCCTAGTGTATATATATATATATATATATATCCTATTTTATCAACACTTTTTGTCCAATTTACACCTCCCTAAAATTAGCATAAATATTCTTTAAAACAAAGCTTCCCTGAACACAGTATCCTTTTTTTTTCTGTTCTCCACGTTTCCCTTTTTTTGCTTGTCTGTCACACCAATTTTTTTACACTGCAATGTTCCATGTGAGTCTTTAAAAAAAAAAAAAATGGTATAAAAGTAAAAACAATTTTGCAGCAAGTGTGGCGATATGAAAAGCAATTATTTTGCTGGCCATTAGATGTTGACCTCATACGGCATTCATTCATAATGGGCAGAAGACCTATAAATATGTGCGCAGGTTTAAAGCACAGCAGACAAGCGACAGGTATTGTGGCTCTTCCTAAAAGACCGCATGTGCCAGTAATGGGCTGAGAAAGGGAGCAGCTTTTAATTACACTCTCCATTGCTCTTGCATGAAATCTATTGATGGCAGCAAACCACGGGCCTGTTCAGCTTTACACTCTAGAAGTAAAGCCTATTGTTAACCTCCTCTGTTCCAAAAAACCCACAACACTTTGGAGGGCAGTGCATTGTGTCCCTGTGTGTTACCCTCTGAGTGTAAAGAGCTGGAAACAGCCATGCTGACGGCTCTGGTTAACAAGGCTGCAGTTTTAGGTAATCAGATGAGTTCTTGAGCCAGTCAAACTATGTGCGTGCCAGAAGGCGCTTTTTTTTTTAAGTAATGGAAGTAAATACAAAGAAATATGTGGACATATAAAATAAATTCATATGACCAACCATCATTTCTCCTTAAAGCCCAAATCCACACTGCCCCAAAAAAATGTAATTGGTCTGCCTCTACCTACAGGATATAATACTTGTTTTGTTTAGGCCGGGTGTCACTCTGGGGGGGAATGATGGTTGTAGAGTAGATTAGGGGACTCTGCAGCAGGCTTTGTGGGAAACTGGGGGGCACTGAGGGATGCTGTTGAAGGCTGAGGGCACTGTGGAAGGCTGGAGATTCTGCAGCAGCTGGGGAGGGCACTATGGAGGCTAAGGGTGGTTGAGGGCACTTTGGGAAGTGGGAGATACTGTGGGAGGTTAAAGGGTCTGCATCTGTGTTGAGGCCTATGAGAAGGGAGGTTGCAGCCTGGTAGTAGTCCATGGTCTGGTGGTTTGGGAACAACTGATCTAGGGGGCTTTAATAGAGTAATACAAACAAGTTACAAACAAGATAGGGACTGTAGGTTTGTTGTTAAGTTGAATCTGTTTGTAAGTCGGAACGGGTACATTTTTTAAGTGTAGCTCCAGCCAAAAAATCTATTTTTAATTTTTTTAGATAACATAGAGAAGGGTTATCACCCCTGTAACATTTGTTTTTCTGTCTGTGCCCCTGTTCAGAAGATTTTACCTCACCTTCTGTCCCAATGACAATTTGGATTTTGAAAATTTTGGGTTGTTAGGGAAACATGGACTGGTGATAAAGCATCAGTGGAGACACCTTTTTCCCATATTAACTCTTACATGAGTGAATTTCCCTTCCTAGGGCTGGGTTTCCTCTCACTTCCTGTTTTCTCCCTCTGTTTGTAAGTAGGAGTCGTTTGTAAGTAGGGGACCCCCTGTACTTACCTTAATCCATGGTCCTGCAAGATTCCCCCACAGTTGCAGTAATGGCTACTACAGGTCCTCTGAAGTTATGCTTTATTTTCTGTAGTGTTTCCGCCTCTCCTGCCGATGTCATCTTGTGCAATGTTAGACCAGTTGCCACTTAGGGTTGCCACCTGTCCGAGATTCACCTGGACAGTCCGGTTTTCACCTGCACAGTCCGGGTTTTAAATCATGTGTCTGGGTTTAAATCCACCTGAAACCCAGACAGGAATGTGGCTTGGAACAGGGCTTGATAGTAGGGTGACGGAGCACTGTGTGCCACATTAGTATTTTCTATGGAGTGCCTAAAGGTGTCCCAGGTCTATTAAAATGCTATAGTGTATATGTAGCCAGCCCTCTTTTAGAACCTTCAGGGCCAGAGATAGCTGAAATCCTTCTGTATGTAGTGGTTTGTAAGGCATAGTGGGTGCAAAATGGTGAAAGTCATTGGGTGCCAGACACTTCTTGAATGCAAAAGAAAGTTTATTTCTCATAACAACCCTCTCTCCCCCAGAAAAGCTTAGGGCCAGGAGACCTTTAGGTATTTGCAAGTTCATTTGGCAGACTCCGAGACTTCAACAGGAGGACAGCCATGCAGGGAAAGGCATCCAGCAAGATGCAACAGCTGCATGTGCAGGATTTCTGTCTCCTATGGCAACAGTCTTTAACAGTTCCTAACTTGAAGTTTAACAGTTCCTTTATCTTCCACTACAATCTCTCCTTGTAGTTCTTCAGCACACTGAGCTCCCAGTCTCTCACTAAACCCTCTGATTCACTGCCACTGAATCCCTTGAGCTCCTTTAATCTTCACAGTAGTATCTTCCTCAAGCATCACCATCGCTTCTCTGCTGGGTCCCTAGCTTGGCACTCAAGATACCTCTCAAGCTTCACCCACGTTGGCCTGCTCAGTCCTTAGCTTGACACACAAGGCTGCTCTGCAAGCGTCTTCCCCGATGACTGGGTCTCTGGCTTAATTCCCACTGACGTTCCCTGATTCTTCACCGTCCCCGGTTGGTGAGAATACTGCTATCAGTACTGCTCTTGTACTTGCTTCAGTTACTCACTGTGGTCTCTGGTAATTGGGCAGATAGTCCCTTACTGGCAACAGCTTCCCCTCTACCTCCAACCATGACAGATTCTCTGGCTGACCGAACCGCCACTTTTGGTTGGACTGCAAGCCACAATCCCAACCCTGCGCTGCTCTCTTGCTTCTGGATAGGCCCTCAGACAGCCTAGCAGCCAGATGTGCCCAGGATAGGCCCAATCTCTGACCTAGCAGCCCGGGCAATACGACACGCATCCACCCAGGCAGCCGTCCAGGTGGCACAGAACATAGATCACCTGACTCCACCTAAATATATAGGTTCTCCCAGCAGGCCATGGGATTCAAAGAAACCCCTGCCCATTGGCTGAGATACCCCATATACTTATAACCTGACCTTGGGTTGCCCTTCTCATATCTAGTACCACCAAGTACCCGACCACCTAGTGGTAGAAGAGAAAAGTGCAACAAGATCAAACTCAGGGAGAAACCAATAGATCTCTAACAATTGACCAGGATAACTACTGGCAAGTAAATTTGTGAGGAGCTCCCTGCCTAAAGTCCAGGGTGCTACATCTACTATAATAAAAAATTACTGTGCGCCACTATAGTGTTTTGGGTTTGGCTTGAAGAAAACGTGGCAACCCTACTGCCACTGCTGGTCCTGCATTGTACATTATTAACTTGAAGGGCTGCCCTCATTCTGGAATGGGCGAGAAGAGGGCATGTTCCCTGGCTGCTGCAGAACTGTGACTCAAGATTTATGAGATCCCCAAAACAAGCTGCATATCCAGCCTGGAGTTTGTTTAATGTTGATGTCACCAGATGCATATACCTCCCACACTGCTCCTTTCAGCCACCAGGAGTAGAGGAAGGAAGCCTTATGTAAACTCCAAGTCACAACTCTCCCCCCAGTCCAATGAGTCTACCTTGGGTGACAGAGAGATCAATTACCAAGCACCAGCGCTGTTGCATGCGGAAAAGAGGAATGCGTTACACGGTCCTCAATCCTTGGAAATAACTGGTATTTCTCTTTGCTCCAGGAAGCCAAATCGAGTGACAGGACAACAAAGGAAATATGAGTTTGTGCTGTTGTTGGAGTCCCTAAAACGAACTTGTTGCTTTGCTCTGAATGGGTTTGGTTCAAAATAACACCATCACTTTGTCCATTCAGGGCACCATGACAGTGTTTGTAACAATCCCTTCACCCCCTCCTCCACAGCCTACTGATAGCCAGAAATCCCTGACCGCTCTACTGCTTTCTATATAGGCTTCCCATCCCTTTCCTGGCAAGCCAAGGGTCTTTTATTCATCTTTTGGGGGCCATGTGCTGTGTTTTTTCTTAAAGGGACAGTGCACATTTTTTTTATGTGGAAAAGGGGCCTCATCCCCACTTGACTCCCAAAGAGTATGTGGGTTTTTGCAGGCAGAGTAATCGGAAAATAGACACCCCCTTTAGTATAGAGGGGCATCCAGATATTCACACCCTCTTCAAACGAATGAGTGCGTGGTTCATGGTAAAAGAAAAGTAAATAGTAGACAAAAGCACATAAATTGTGAAAAAATTTCCTCTGATGTAAAGCCAGTGTTATCATGCCATCCAGCCTATGATCCACTGACTGTCGGGGCTTGACAAACTTGCTTTGAATCTAGGAGCCAGCTAAAAAAATTAGGAGACAGTGTTTTTTTTTTTTTTTAAACCAACAAATCTTATGCCCCGTACACACGATCGGAAAATCCGACCACAAAATCCATCGGATTTTTTCCGACGGATTTTGTCTGACACTGGTGTTGCATACACACGGTCGGACAAAGTTGTCGGAAAATCCGATCATTCTGAACGTGGTGATGTTTGTTGCGCACGACGGGACTACGTAGAGGCTAGTAGCCAATAGCTTGGGTCTTGTAATGTGATCTGAGCATACGTAGCACTTTGTCCGTCGAACTACGCTACACGCGATCGGAATTGGTGTGATCAGACTTTGTTGTCGGAAAATTTGAGAGCAGGAGATAAAACTTTGTCCGTCGGACAATCCGATGGAAAATGTCCGATGGTGCCTACACACGGTCGGAATTTCCGACAACATTGTCCAATAGGACAGAATCCATCGGAAAATCTGACCGTGTGTATGGGGCTTTACAGGTAGAACTTGTAACATTATCCTTTTATCTCTTCCACAGCCAGAGCCATTTTTTGGCCTAAAGTTTACATAAAACCCACAAACATTATATTTTTTCTGAAAGCAGACACCCTAGAGCAGCGATGGCGAACCTTGGCACCCCAGGTGTTTTGGAAGTACATTTCCCATGATGCTCAACTACACTGCAGAGTGCATGAGCATCGTGGGAAATGTAGTTCCAAAACATCTGGAGTGCCAAGGTTCGCCATCACTGCCCTAGAGAATAAAATAGTGGCATAAAAGCCAAGGTTACACCGAATAAATAGATACCCAACATGTCAAAACTTAAACATGTCAGTACCCTATATTTTCCATAGGTGACATTTGAAAAGCCCCCTATAAGTTATTAGTTTAGCGTTACAAAAAAGGTCAGGCGCTAGAATTATTGCTCTCATTCCGGCATGTGCGGCGATACGTAATGTGTATCGAATTTTTTTTTTTTTAAGGTGTCCCGTCGCATGCGTTTACGTTTGTACGTGCGTATAGTTGGGGGTGGGGGGCGCCTCAATTTTTTGGGGGGATTTTATGTGTTTGGGTGTAACTTACTTATTTTTTTATTTTTCATCACATAGGGGACAAAGTTTTTTATTTTTGGTGACAGGCTCTCTTTAACGAGACATGCAGGGCCAAAAAGACCCTGCATGTCTCCCCTGTGCTCCACTGAGTGTAATGCAATGCACATCACACTGCATTACATTCTTTCCCGACCATGATTGCAAGGGAAACTGTCAACGAGAACCCGGAAGTGACATCACACGTCACTTCCTGATCCACAACTAGTAGGCTGTCTGCTCTCCTCCCTCCCCACACCCTCTCTACCCAGCGGCACCCCCGCTATGCTGGTCACGCAGATGAGCAAACAGAACCTGCGATACATAGCAGGGGGGTGAGTAGCATTCGGCGGCAGCCCAGGCACCAGGACGAAACTTCTTGTTGACCTGGCGCCTGGGGTTTGTCGAGTCCTGGTTTACGCGCTGTTACTCCTTCGCAAATGACAGATCCTGGCTGGCTGTAGTATGAACCCTAAACCAGCGGCTCCAGGTTCCACCTGAGTATATCAAGCAAGGTTTTGTATAAAACACTGCTCGAAATCCAACTTTAGAAATATGTCTCCAGAAAATATCACATTTTAAAACAGTCAATAGCTGTTACATACATAGGGTTTTGAATCGTCTGAAACCTGGACACATTATTCAGAATGGAATGCAGTCCCCCAAGTATCCCAACCACCAAGTACATAGATGTGTGCACGGGCCCCACCCCTATACATGGACAGGAGAGCAGAGAGGGCTCAATCTCCTTCTCTCCTTCCACCCTTTACGCCTCTGTCTGCCCACCCACACTCCAATCCCTAGTGTTCTGTGCCTCAGGAAAGGGATAGAAGTTTTGAAGCTCAGCGGCCGGCAGATACATTGTGGATGAAAGGTGTCGATGCATAAGCCTCCATCCTCAGGTGAGTGAGCTCACCATCCATTGTCTGAAGTCTCCCCCATCTCTCGCTTATCTCTTCTGCCTCTGAGCGAGTGAGTACACGACGTTAAGGGGGACTCAAATGTAAGGGGTGCCCTATGAACTCTGATGTAAGGGGCGTGTTGGGAACCCTGATTTAAGGTGGAGTGCTGGGAACTCTAAAGTGAGCAGAAACATCCTTGCATCAGAATTCCCCTTTACACAGTCCACAGTTTAAAAAAAAAATTGCTGTGCGCCGCTTTAGTGTTCGGATTTGACTTGGAGAAAAGGTGGCAATCCTATATATAGATATAGATAGATGTGTGTGTATATATATATATATATATATATATATATATATATATAGATGGATAAATAAATATAGATATACTGTGTATGTTCTACTTGCAGTGCCTTGAAAAAGTATTCATACGCCTTGATATTTTCCACATTTTGTCATGTTACAACCAAAAACGTAAACGTATCTTGTTGGGGTTTTATGTGATAGACCAACACAAAGTGGCACATAATTGTGAAGTGGAAGGAAAATGATAAATGGTTTTCAGTATTTTTTACAAATGAATTTCTGAAAAGTGTGCATTTGTATTCAGTCCCCTTTACTTAACTCCTTCAGCTCCGCGCTATAGCCGAATGACGGCTACAGCGTGGATCTGCCTTTCCGGGTGGGCGTCAATAGACGTCCTCCCCTTTGCAAGTTGGCCATGCCCACTGAAGGGGGCACGCAGTGTGATCACCTGAGTCAATGAGACTCGGGTGATCACAGATCGGAGTAAGGGGTCAATCCCGGCCCCTTACCACGTGATCAACAGTCAGCCAATGACATCTGATCACGTGATATAGACAAAAGATTGGTAATCGGCTTTTTTTTTTCTCACGCTATCGGCGTGAGAAGAAAAAAAAAATCCAATCACCGACTTCTGTTGAAGGGACATCGGTCCTGAGCAGGGAGAGGCTTCATATGTGCCTGCCAGTGCCCACGAATCAGTGCCCACCAGTGGTACCAATCAGTGCCACCTAGCAGTGCTGCTTATCAGTGTCACCTACCAGTGCCGATCAGTGCCAGCTATTAGTGGCACATATAAGTGCCCTTCAGTGCAGCCTATCAGTGTAGCCTCCATCAGCGTACATCAATGAAGGAGAAAAATTACCTGTTTGCAAAATGTATTAACAAAATATAAAACAGTTTTGTATTTTACTTTTTTTTTAATCGTTATTTAAATTTTTTTTTAACAAAAAATAAAAAACCCTGAGGTGATCAACTACCACCAAAAGAAAGCTCTATTTGTGGGGAAAAAAAATATAAAAATGTATCTTGGGTACAGTGTTGTATGACCGCGCAATTGTCATTCAAAGAGTGACAGCGCTAAAAGCTGAAAATTGGTCTGGGCAGGAGGGGGGTTTAGGTGCCCAGTAAGCAAGTGGTTAAATAGCCCTAACTAAAATCTAGTGGAACCAATTGCCTTCAGAAGTCACCTAATTAGTAAATAGAGTCCACCTGTGTGTAATTTAATCGCAGTAAAAATATAGCTGTTCTGTGAAGCCCTCAAAAGGTTTGTTAGAAGACCACATCATGAAGGCCAAGACAGGTCAGGGATAAAGGTTATAGGTTTAGGCTTAGGTTATAGAAAAATATCCCAAGCTTTGAACATCTCGTGGAGCACTGTTCAATCCATCATTCCGAAAATGGAAAGAGTATGGCACAACTGCAAACCTACCAAGACATGGCTGTCCACCTAAACTGACATTCCGGGCAAGGAGAACATTAATCAGAGAAGCAGCCAAGAGGCCCATGGAAACTCTGGGGGAGCTGCAGAGATCCACAGCTCAGGTGGGAGAATCTGTCCACAGGACAACTATTAGTTGTGCTCTCCACAAATCTGGCCTTTATGGAAGAGTGGCGAGAAAAAAGCCATTGTTGAAAGAAAGCCATAAGAAGTCCCATTTGCAGTTTGCGAGAAGCCATGTGGGGGACACAGCAAACATGTGGAGGAAGGTGCTCTGGTCAGATGACACACCAAAATTAAACTTTTTGGCCTAAAAGCAAAGCGGTATGTATGGCAGAAAACTAACACTGCACATCACTGTGAATACACCATCCCCACGTGAAACATAATGGTGGCAGCATCATGTTGTGGGGATTCTTTTCTTCAGCAGGAACAGGGAAGCTGGTCAGAGTTAATGGGAAGATGGATGGAGCCAAATACAGGGCAATCTTACAAGAAAACCTGTTGGAGTCTGCTAAAGACTTGAAAATAGGGCAGTGGTTCACCTTCCAGCAGGACAACGACCCTAAAACATACAGCCAGAGCTACAATGAAATGGTTTAGATCATAGCACATTCATGTGTTAGAATGACCCAGTCAAAGTCCAGACCTAAATCCAATTGATAATCTGTGGCAAGACTTGAAGATAGCTGTTCACAGACACACTCCATCCAATCTGACAGAGCTTGAGCTATTTTGCACAGAAGAATGGGAAAAAATGTAATTCTATAGATATGCAAAGCTGGTAGAGACATCCTCAAAAAGACTTGCAGCAATTGCAGTGAAAGGAGGTTCTACAAAGTATTGACTCAGGAGGGCTGAATACAAATGCACCCCACACTTTTCAGATATTGATTTGCAAAAAAATTAGAAAACCATTTATTTTCCTTCCACTTTACAATTATGTGGCACTTTGTGTTGGTCCATCACATAAAATCCCAATAAAATACATTTATGTTTTTGGTTGCAACACAACAAAATGTGGAAAATTGTAAGGAGTATGAATAATTTTTCAAGGCACTGTATATGTTGCCTGGGAGGCTAAAGCCCAGTTTCTAATGTACCTAAAGTTGGCCGGTTCAGCAGGTCCCAACCAACTTTCGGTAACCGGTAACGGTGTGTACCGTTTTCTGTTATTAGACATTACATGTTTGGCTGGAAATGTAAGGTATGTATACATAGCTCCCAACTTTTTAGTCCTTGATTTTGAGTGACTATCCCTGATTTGGAGCAATGTCCCTCTTTCCTCCTCATTTGTCCCTTGGTCTGATCCATATAGTTGTATATAAAATGCACTTTTTATCTTTTAAAAAGTGTTTCCCAGTGCTAAACCTTTCATCCAATTTCTAAATGGCTGCATTTGTTCATTTTAAAAGCCAATCTAAAGAAATAATAGTGGTAAAAAAAAAAGCCCTTGTGAATTTAATAGACCTTTTTTTTTTTTTTGGTTAATTCTCCTTTAAGGGGGTGTGGTGGGGGCGTGTCCTATGCCTGTATACGTTTGATAGTAGGTGTCCCTCATTTCTAGCTCAATATGTTGGGAGGTATGATGTATACAGTGATTAAAAAAATAAATAAAAAAGATGTGGCGGGGAAGTGGGGCGTCGAGCAGGGGGAGGAGAACCAAGGCTTTACGTTTTTTTTTGTTACTGTTTTGTGTCTTGGTGTCTGTCAGTAAATACATAATAATTACAGGAAAGGATACATACCCATAAGCATTATGCCAAAATATCAATTTTAGGCTTTGAGATAGACTCACATTTTCTGTATAGCTACAAAGGGCTTTTAATCAGCTTGAATGCACTAAATAGAAGGTAATTGTTTCACCAGCAGTCGTGGTAGGATCCAGCTGTACCCATATGAATCTGAGACTGTGTAGGTCTGCTTTAGTTGGAATGCAGACATCATTGTGTTCTCTGAAATCAAAGCCATAAAGGTCACTCATGCAGCGTTAGTTTGGAGAATTGTGTCTGGCTGACCACCAGGTTGTCACCTTATATGTTGCATTCTTATTTATCAGTCAACTTCCCAAAAGTTATTAGGGTAAGATACTGCTTGTTAACCACTTCAGCCCCGGAAGGATTTACCCCCTTCCTGACCAGAGCGTTTTTTGCGATTCGGCACTGCGTCGCTTTAACTGACAATTGCGCGGTCATGCGACGTGGCTCCCAAACAAATTTGACGTCCTTTTTTTCACTCAAATAGAGCTTTCATTTGGTGGTATTTGATCACCTCTGCAGTTTTTTATTTTTTGCGCTATAAACAAAAAAGAGCGACAATTTTGAAAAAAACGCATTATTTTTTACTTTTTGCTATAATTAATATCCCCCAAAAATATAAAAAAAAAAAAAAAATTTCCTCAGTTTAGGCCGATACGTATTCTTCTACATATTTTTGGTAAACAAAATCACAATAAGCGTTTATTGATTGGTTTGCGTAAAAGTTATAGCGTCTACAAAATAGGGGATAGTTTTATGGCATTTTTATTAATAATTTTTTTTTTACTAGTAATAGCAGTGATTTTTATGGTGACTGCGACATTATGGCAGACACATCGGACAATTTTGACACCTTTTTGGGACTAATGGCATTAACACAGTGATCAATGCTATAAAATTGCATTGATTACTGTAAAAATGTCACTGGCAGTGAAGGGGTTAACCACTAGGGCAGGGAGGGGTTAAGTGTTCCTAGGGGCGTGTTTCTAACTGTCTGGGGGCGTGGCTGTGTGTGACACCACACTGATCGCTGCTCCTGATGACAGGGAGCAGACGATCAGTGTGCTGTCATAAGGCACAACGGGGAGATGCTGTTTACATCGGCATCTCCCCGTTCTTGAGCTCCGTGACACGATCGCGGGTATCCCCGGGGCGATCGAGTCCGCGGGACCCGTGGGCACAGTCACGGAGCTCGCGGCAGGCGCACTCTTAGGAGATGAATTTCACAGAACAAAAAAACTTCTAGGCGGAAAAAGTCAGTAATGTTAACCGCTTCCCGACCAGCTCCTGTACATATACGTCGGCAGAATGGCACGGCTGGGTAAAGTAACATACCGGTACATTACTTTGAATTTCCCGCCGTGCCATTCTGCCGACGTATATGTACAGGAGCTGGTCGGGAAACGGTTAACATTACTGACTTTTTCCTCCTAGAAGTTTTTTTGTTCTGTGAAATTCATCTCCTAAGAATTGAACCAAGGTTAAATAGGTTAGGCAGTTCATTGAATATACAGGTGTTATTATAGCAAAAAAGCAGGTTAACACTAACCCCCTGGGAAAGATTTTGGAATATATCGCTAACACCACAAAAAAGGCATATTCAGCCAGAACAACACCTAACAATAGGGTTGCCACCTGTACGGGATTCACCCGGACAGTTCGGGTTATGAATCATGTGTCCAGGTTTCAGGCGGACTGAAACCCGGACACATTATTGAATTCAGACCAGGCTATGGTTCCCCCAAGTAACTAAGATAGTCACATACAAATCTGTTGTCCTCTGAGAGCTGCAGCAGCCACCTGGTGGTAGGTTTGGCATCACTGGAGGGCATGGTGATGTCAGGAAGAGTAATCTGGCCACACCCAGCATTCGCTGCGGCACGCATTACTACTTTCCTAGGGGCACCCAAAGGTGTCCCAGGCCACTAAAGTGTTTGGGTTTGGCTTGAAGAAAAGGTGGCAACCCTACCTAACAAGTGTAAACAAAAAATATGTATATAAAATAATGTGCAGCGCTCAGAAATGTACAAAATCACTGAAGTAAAATGTGAATGATCACAAAAAATATGATTGAAAATAAAATAAAATGAAATGATGTGCTTCTACACATTCTGAGTAATGTAAATAGCCATATACAGTACATGAAATAGTGATGTGAAAAAAACAATATTGAAATGTCTATAACTACAAACAATAAAATGTAATTACCCGTATTTATCGGCATATAACATGCACAGGTGTATAACACGCCCTTCACTATAGGGGGATAGTTTCAGGAAAAAAAAATTAAATTCTAATTAAAGAACTTTGAAGCAAAATAAGGGTCAGTGCCCATCAATGCAGCCTCACAATTGCCCATCAATGCAGCTAGATCAATGTCCATCTGCAGCCTCACAGTTGCCCATCATTGCAGCTTGATCAATGCCCATTTGCAGCCTCACCATTGCCATGAATGCAGCCTGATCAGTGCCCATCTGCAGCCTCACCTCAGATGACTTCTGCCAGGGAGGGGGCAGGGAGGGGGGCGGGACAAGCGACGTAAGATTACATACAGCAAGAATCTCCTGTTTACTCAGAGGCCTCTTTATTACAAAGCCCTGCATCCTGGACCGGCTTCTATGATAGACAGAACAGTGGTCCAATGCCGGCCCAGGAGACGGGACTTCCTATTTCAGAGGCCGTTGAGTAAACAGGAGATTCTCGCTGTATGTCATCTGACAGGTCTTGTCCCCCCCCCCCCCCCCCCCCTCCCCGTTGCCTCCTAGGCAGCCCAAATTACAGTATTGGCGTATAACACGTACACACTATTTGCGCCCGATTGTTGGGGAAAAGTGTGTTATACGCCAATAAATACAGTATATAAAATGGTGACATGAATTTCAAAGAAACATCCAGTGTTCAGTGAGTCCATATGTCATCATACAAAATTTAGTATGACATAAAGTCCTTGAAGAAGTGATGAAAACGAGGGAAGAATAACTTCTAAACCAAGGAAGGTGTCTACGTGACAGCAGTATTTTATTAAACAACTGTGACAAAACCACCACCGGTTGTTAGAAGGCTTACTGGAGTAAGAGGACTCAAATGGGCTTGTGCTCAATGAGTCGATAAAGCTTGTGGTGTAAGACACCAATATGTGCAGCATCTAGATCTGTAGTCAGGTTTAGAGAGGAAGGTGGTCCATCCATCCAGAGATCAGATTTGGTGTGGCGATCTGACTGTAAGTGGGGGTCAGAAGTTGGGAGGAGGAGGTAGAGCAGAAATTTCCCTTTTAGGTGAAGTTCTGCTTTAAGGGATGCATGTTATTTGTTTGGTAAGGAGATGCCATACCTCAATGGGCAAGGCATGGAAGTGTTCTACAAGATCCAGGGCATTAGGCTTTTCCTCTGGACTCTCCGCCATTGCTGCTCCTTCTGCCATGTCCCTTAGAAAGTGTCCACCAGAAAATAAGTAATGCCCGCTGGATATGAGGTCATACAATAATAAAGCGATCAGTTTCATTAGATAAAAAACACACATTTCAAAGGAATACCTTATTCCTTATACCTAATTTTACGAGCATTTTTTGATGAATGGCAAAAAATATTTGGAAAAACGCTATGCACTTTTTTACTGCTAATCTTAAAGCGGGAAATACCATTTCATGAATTGAGCCCATTGCGCTTTACATGCAGTTTTAGGGTTCATAACAGGTGTGTTGGGACTGCTCTGGGAAACAATCTTGTTCCCTCTCAGGCGCCGTTCATGCCATGCTGTACTTTTTCCAGCGCTGTATGATGCAATGCAATCCACCGCTTTGCATTATGCTGCAGACAATAGAACAGTGTGATGTTTTTGAATCAACACATTCAGAAGACAGATGGAAGTGCCACATACCGAAGCCCAGCCACTATACAGACGGTGAGAATCTGGCCTCAGCTTAAGCTCCTCCTGACTACACTCCTCTGACATGTTTCGCCCGTCCTACGGGGCTTAATCATAGAAAGCTGTCTTCTGATTGACTTCTGGTAGCCTGGATGAGCTTGTTTGAATGTCAGCACTTGTTTTGTGCTTTGGACTGCAGGGAGAAGTTGGTAGTGCTTCGAGTAGCGCTCCAAGTTCTTTACATACAGGTTACAGTGAATCAGTGCATTGGCACTGTTTTTGCAAGCACACACTAATGCCGCGTACACACAATCGGAATTCTCGTCGGAAAAAGCTCTGACGGTTTTCCTGACGAAATTCCGCTCAAACTGTCTTGCCTACACACGGTCACACCAAATTCCGACCGTCAAGAACGCGGTGACGTACAACACTACAATGAGCCGAGTTCGATGCTTCCGGGCATGCGTAGGAATTTTGCGCGTCAGAATTGCTACAGACGATCGGAATTTCCGATAGAAACCTTTTCTGTCGGAAAAATTCAGAACATGCTCTCAATTCTTTGCTGTCGGAAATTCGGCCAGCAAAATTCCGATGGAGCCTACACACGGTCGCATTTTCCGATGAAAATCTCTCATCTGTCTTTTTCTGGTCGGAAGGCCGATCGTGTGTATACGGCATAACAGCTGTGCGCTCAGTGTGGCTGCTGGTGTCAACGAGCCCTTATGGCACTTGTTTACATCCTACTAATGCTACCAACCACAAACAGAGGTCACTCTGGGGAGCGAGAGGTTCTGCGCTGAATAAGTGTTTCATCTCAACTTTTACCAAAATCTCTGATCATCTGGTGACCAGGGGCAGCCTGCCGTGCAGTACAGCTCGGTATAGTCTGACCACAGGAGGGTGCAGTCCATAATGTTGAAACAACGCCATTCACGTTAAATAAGGTTTAGTGTTCTATTTGTATGCATTTATTTATTTTTTGCAGCCTGCAAGGACAATGGCAGCTAAAGAAAGTGCAGTTATTCTTTAATGTGTCTCAGGAGATATCTGATAAGTGACTCGGGGAGACATATAAAGCCAACATAGAATCCAGTTGGCTCTTAAAATAATATACAACCTCATAAAAAACTGTAGTAAAGGAAACCATCATTCTAATAACAAGCAAACAGATTTTTAGCTGCCTATTTTCTTGAGGCATGTAGAAAATGAGACGAGGAAGCTGATTGGTTGATATGAGCAACACAGATACTTTTCATTCTTCTAGTTTTTTATACAGAGAAACAGAGCAATGATGTTTTGCAGCTAACAGCAATCTTTTTTTTAAAGCCACTTAGTGTAAAATTAATAAAGGGTGGTTTATTAATAGATGCCGTGGATTACTGTACATTGCTGTGGACTAAATTAAACCATTGGACCTTATTTAATAAGTGCAAAGCAAGGTGCTAAATACAATGTACAGCAAGCAAACCGGTGGTTACCACTGGTTATCTTTCATTGTTCTGCCTGCTTTACAGTGATGGTAGGCAACCTGCAATATCCCATAGGAACCAATTGTTGACTTTTCCTTTGAATACTTTGCACTAAAGAAAGATTAAAGGGTAAATTAAAATTTTATATAAACTGGACCATGCAGACGGGGGACCCTAGTAGTTTAAAATACACTGTGCTGTAAAAATTATCACTTAATGCAAATGCTATCCCTGTAGGCCCTTTCTGTCATCCATTAAGCCTTGCTGAAATAACTCCCAATGTTAACATTCCTACATCCTGGCTTATTTACAGGACAAGGCAGTCATTAGTTGTTTTTTTCCCTAGCCGATTCAAAAGCTGCACATGCGCAGTGTACCCTCTCGTCATTGCAAAGACCCTTCAGTTACACATCCCACCAGAATTCTAACACTGCCTGAGGACAACTAAAGAGATGATTATTATTACCGTACACACGGTCGGAAATTCCGACGGAAAATGTCCGATCGAACCATGTTGTCGGAAAATTCGCCCGTGTGTGGGCTCCATCGGACTTTTTCCGACGGAAAAAATTGGAGATCCTGCTCTCAAATTTTATGACAACAAAATCCGATCTGACTTTTTCCGATCGTGTGTAAAGAATTCCGACGGACAAAGTGCCACGCATGCTCAGATCAAATTACGAGACCAGAGCTATTGGCTACTAGCCTCTACGTAGTAATTTTTAACCCCAGATCTCATATTTAAGAGGTCCTGTCATGCTTTTTTTCTATTAAAACAATTTTTTTTTTTTAGAACAGTGTAAAAATAAAAAAAATGAAAGGTAAAATAAATAAGAAAAAAAAATGTTTTAAACACGCCCCGTCCCGTCCCACCGAGCTCGCATGCAGAAGCGAACACATACGTGAGTAGTGCCCGCATATGAAAACGGTGTTCAAACCACCATCGGTAGAGCGAGAGCAATAATTCTAGCCCTAGAACCCTTTAACTCAAAAAAATGAAACCTGTAGAATTTTTTAAACGTTGCCTATGGAGATATTTAAGGGTAAAAGTTTTCCGCCATTTCACGAGCGGGCGCAATTTTGAAGCGGGACATGTTTGGTATCAATTTACTCAGTGTAACATTATCTTTCACAATATAAAAAAAAATGGGCTAACTTTACTCTTGTCTTATTTTTTAATTCAAAAAAGTGTATTTTTTCTCAAAAAAGTGACTTGTAAGACCGCTGCGCAAATACGGTGTGACAAAGTATTGCAACGACCGCTATTTTATTCTCTAGGGTGTTAGAACCCCTAAACATTATATTTATTTTTTTCTAAGTAATTTTCTAACAAAAAAAATGTTTTAACTCGTAAATATCAAATATCAGAAAGAGGCTCAGTCCTTAAATGGTTATTCGATTTTCTTTTACTTTATTAATTGAAAATGGTTTTCTTCACTTGCACCATGCGTATCCACTCATGGGGTACATCAAAGAAAAAAACAAGCACAAAATATTTGCCTTCACGGCCAGGTGTAAAGCCCAAAAACGAACTGGGTGCAAAAAAAAAAGATTGCATAGACAAATTACAAAAAGTTAGGCAGATAACTTTCAGTAGCTCCAAACTTCCTCCTGAGATTATGTACGAGCAGAGCCACAGATTAGCTGTCTCTGCCTGAGCACAACTCCTGATGGGAAGGTCGCATTCATGTGCACATGCCAGATAGCAAGGAAAATTTCCACAAATTTGTAGCAGTGTTGCATAGTAATGTCGTGTACACACGAGCAGAATTTCCGACAGAAAAAGTCAGATGGGAGCTTTTCATCGTATATTCCGATCGGGTGTATGCCCCATCTGACTTTTTACATCGAAAATTCTGGCGGACCTAGAAAGAAAACATGTTCTAAATTTTTCCGACGGAACCAATTCCTATCTGGAAAACCGCTCGTCTGTATGCTGTTCTGACATACCAAAAAACGATGCATGCTCTGAAGCAGATACGAGACGGAAGCTATTGGCTACTGGCTATTGAACTTCCTTTTTCTAGTCCCGTCGTACATGTTGTACGTCACCGCGTTCTTGGCGGTCGGACTTTGGTGTGACCGTGTGTATGCAAGACAGCTTGAGCAGAATTCCGTCCGAGAAACCTTCAGCGTTTATTCCAACGGAAAAAACACTCGTGTGTACACGGCATTAGTCTTGTTAACTTCCTGCACATTTTCAATGGCAAGTTGTACACTTGTAGAGCACTTGAACCAGTTCTAGTTGATACTTTTCCAAATTCAGCCATAGTAGTGGGATGACTATTGCACAACACAACTGAACCAGAACTTGCAGCAAACTTGCAGAATGTTTGCAAAGAAAGTTCAACTGGAGTCATGCAATTTGGACTTCCTGCAAGTGTGCAACAAACTTGTGAAGCCTGGCAGTTCTAGCAGTAGCTTAGCAAGTCATTTTCAAACGTGCAGCTCAATTGCTTGCTATCTGGGATATTGCAGCATGTGTGTGCTCATGTGCATAAACATAAATGAGCGTTCATGTCAGTCAATGGCTATGGAGCCGGTCGCCCTATTTAAAGCTCAGCAGCAGCAGCTGATGACCATTCAGGGTGGTTGATGCCAAAGCACAGGAGCATGAAAGCATAGCTCACATATGTGCACGCCTCCGTGGTCCTAAGCATTGGACCACATGCTGCAACATATGCATGCGCAAAGCTTTGGGCACAGTCACGAGTCCAACCGTCCTCACAGATCCCACCCTCTGCCTTTGTTCTGTCCTGGTGTCTGTACCTAGAGGGAGCTTGGAGCTACTACAATGTGTTTTACTGGTCTTTAGGGATGAGCTTGGGTTAGAGTTGCCACCTCATCCCTTTAAACCCGAACACCTTTGAAGTACACAGGTTCTGAGGCTAATTAAATGCAGATAAGGCACCAAGTGAGTTTAATTACCACCTTAATCAGCCACAGAACCTGTGTAATTAATATGTGTTTGGGTTTAAAGTGCTGAGGTGGCAACCATAGCTTGGGTGTGTTCGCATGGTCCACGTGCTGAGCTTGGGTGTGTTCTCATGGTCCATGTGCAGAGCCCGCCAGGAAGTCGGCGCAGCTCTGCGCTAATCACAGGCAGTGAGACATTGCCCGATCTCTGCAGCCGCACATCGGGGGAAATTTCTCACTGCCTGTGATTAGCGCATCGCTGCACCGACTTCCTGGCGGGCTCTGCATGTGGACCATGCGAACACGCCTGAGCTCATCCTTGCTGGTCTTGCTTTGTAACTATTTAGCTTAGAGAGAGCTAAGTTGGGTAATGACCTAATATGCATCTGTGGTTATGACTTAATATGCATCTGGAGCTGTTAGAAAAAAAAAAAAAAAAGGTTCCAATATCCACTACAGATAGTTCTCCAACTTTTAAACCTGATTATTCGACCTCCAATCTAACCTTCAGAACGACCTTCGTGGAGTAACCAAGGACTCTGGAAACTGAAATATTCTCCATTATACAAATATACAGCTTGCTGACCTTTAAGGGTTCTAAGCAACCTTACAGATGTAAGAACTAAATTTTTTAGAATATTTTTAATCCATCATTTGCCATATGAGGTCTTCAGCATCCCCTCCATGCAATCCAGCTTTTCTTTATTTTTTCTGCCTTTTCAGGAAACAACCTAATATAACCATTTACTGAGAAGTGGTATTTTTATTCTGTCAGCCCTTCCTGACAGAAATTGCATCCTCTGTTATCCCATCTTACTTTCCAATCTGGCACATGTGTCAGGAAATCAGTAGAAATGGGGAAGACCCCTTACACACAAAGCAACGTCTATAAAGTTATACAGTAGTTTGGTATGGAGGAACTTGAATGGCCCTGATCTCAACCTATTGAATTCCTTTGGGATGAATTGGAATGTTAAAGCGATGTCTCACCCGCAAAACATTATTTTTTTTTAAAGTCAGGAGCTACAAACGCTGTAGCTGCTGACTTTTAATAAGGACACTTCCCTGTCCAGGGAGTCCACGATGTAGTTTAGGGGTGCAGGGATAAGGTACAAGATATAACAGCAGATAAATCCCACCCAGCCCCATAGAAAGGGACATTGAGGAGAGGTATGAGACTCAGAGGTCATGAACATCAATGTAGATAAAACATTTACAATTTTTATTGTACAATTAAAACACATTTAACCACTTCAGCCCCGGAAGATTTGGCTGCTCAATGACCAGGCCAATTTTTGCGATACGACACTGCGTTGCTTTAACTGACAATTGCGTGGTCATTTGTACCCAAACAATATTGACGTCCTTTTTTTCCCACAAATAACGCTTTCTTTTGGTGGTATTTGATCACCTCTGCAGTTTTTATTTTTTGCGCTATAAACAAAAGAAGAGCAACGATTTAAAAAAAAACAAAACACTATCTTTTACTTTTTGCTATAATAAATATCCCAATTTAAAAAAATAAAAATTCCTCAGTTTAGGCCAATATGTAATCGCAACAAGCATATATTGATTGGTTTGCGCAAAAGTTATAGCGTCTACAAAATAGGGGATAGATTTATGGCATTTTTATTATTATTATTTTTTTTTACTAGTAATGGCAGTGATCAGCGATTTTTATCAGGACTGCGATATTGCAGCGGACAAATTGGACACTTTTTTTGGAACCAGTGACATTTATACAGCGATCAGTGCTATAAAATGCCCTGATTACTGTATAAATGACACTGGCAGGGAAGGGGTTAACACTAGGGGGCGATCAAGGGGTAAACTGTGTTCCCTAGGTGTGTTCTAACTGTAGGGGGGATGGGACTGACTAGGGGAAGAAAGAGATTGTTGTTCATACTCGGTATGAACACACAATCTGTCTCCTCTCCCCTGAGAGAACCAGGATTTTTATGTTTACACACACACATCCCCGTTCTGTAACGAGCAATCGAGGGTGCCCATCGGTCACCGCACCCGCCAGGCACTTGTATCGGCTCCGGGGACACGCTTCGGGCGCACGCACACCGCCAGAGGCGTCTTACTGAGCCGACGTATAGCTACAACGGCTCGCACAGTGGAGCCAACCTGCCACAGTATAACTGCGGCGGTTGGTCCAGAAGCGGTTAAAATATGACTGCGTTCAGTATACATCATGTGTACGAGACATCCATTTGGCATATATATATATATATATTATATATATATATATATTTATATATATATATATATATATATATATATATATATATATATATATATATATATATATATATATATATATTTTAGTGTTTTATATCAACGCATTTCGTGAGCTGACTCACTTCCTCGGGACCCACACCTTTTATAAAGACAGACAAAACTTTTCAATCTACAGAGATAGTTACAGAAAAGTAAATATACAATACATCCACATATAATAATTGTATGGTACAGTATAACAAACCGAAAAAAATGTTAACAAAAACAAAAAAATAAATATGTAACCAACTTCATTGCGGTTGGTTATTTATATTTTTTGTTTTGGTGTATGATCTATTTTTTTCTGTGTTATACATGCACTATACAATTATTATATGTGGATCTATTTTTTTTTTTTTTTTCTGTAACTATCTTTGTAGATTGAAAAGTTTTGTCTGCATTCCTAAAAGGTGTGGATTCTAAGGAAGCGAGTCAACTCGTGAAACACATCAACACCAATATACATGCCAAATGGATGTTTCACATGTATGCTAAAGGTAGTCATATTTTAACTGTGTTTTAATTGTACAATAAAGATGAATGTTTTATCTACAATGATGTACAATGATGTACACGACCTCTGGGTGGCACATTCAAAGTCCCATTCTTTACTTCTTCACAGTGCCCATTTCTATGGGGTTGGGGGGATTTATTTGCTGTTCTCTGATAGGGATGGTGCCTGTAAATTGTCAGTTATAATCACTGGAGGGTTCCACTATTAGTATATTCAGCAATAAACTATGATGCATGACATACTCGACTTACCCTAAATTTCTATCCAGTATGCTCCCTTTGCTGCACTCAAGCTCAGGTCTATGGGCTCCCTTGGCTTCACCACACACAGTGTAGGGCTATTAACCCCCTTTTGTACTTGAAGAGGTGAGCATGTGACCGCAGCCCAAAGCTGCTTAGATAGGACACAAAGGGGGACCCTTAGCATGGATTGAGGTAGACGGCCCCTAGACTAATAAGATAAGTAATGCACCATTTTATGCACCCTTTTAAAATTGACAACCCAAGTTTATAGCGGAGTTCCACCCAAAAATTTAACTTTTGCTTTAAGGGGGGTCCCCCTGACATGCCACATTTGGCATGTCATTTTTTGGCGAGGTAGCGGATACCCTCTTTTTAGAGGGTCCCAGCTCCCACTTCCTCCTGGTGCACCATGGCACCGGACGGGAGATCACCTCTTCCCTCCTCCCTCTCGGCAATCATCTGGAACACGTCACAGGTCCCAGATGATTGCCCGGCCAGTCACGGCGCGCGTATGCGCAGTGGGTGCCCGGCTGGACCCCGGAACTGTAACATATGAAGGGCCACTGTCACCCAAAGTTTGTGACATTTTATAATGAATCTGCTTCGCACCTTTCCCTTGGAGAAACAGGAAATTGATTCTGGTTCTATGCTCCTCTAAGTTGAAATTTTCTGGAGGTGCTGCCATGTTCACTTTGGACCTGAAAAAGAAAGCGAAGTTAAAATCCTAGGTAGTTGATTTTTGCACCATTGAATATAGACAAATTGGCCAGTACACCCTACAATTTACAGCTTACTAGATCAATTTTTCCTGGGTAAGGCTCAATACTTATCAGCACCCTCTTGTACAAAGAGAACAGGATACTTTTTCATACACGTACAGCAGCCAAATATCAGGAATATGAAGTGTTGGGGTAACAAACGTAACATGAAGTGTTGGGGTAACAATACTAGAGCTGTGCAAATTAAAGATTAATTCCTCGATTAATTGTTAATTTTTTTTGATCAATCAAAATTTTTTTAATCGATCAAAATTCTTTTGATCAGTATTCACCTCTCCGCCAGCTTCAGGGAGTTCCGTTGGAGATCTGGTGACGTCACCGACATCAACGTCACCAGACTCCTCCCCCGTTCCCCAAGTGCCTCTGTCTGCTAACGAAGGGAAGGGGGGAGGAGTCGGGTGACGTTGAAGTTCTGATTGAACGTAACGCGTATGGGGGAGGAGCTAGGCATGACATCACCCGCAGCTGCCCTACAGAACTAACACAATTGTTGGCTTTACATGCTGCGTTTTTATCATCTTTATGTGAGTAGTTTGTGTTTGAACACAAAAATGTAATCTTATACTTAAGCGGTGAGCACTTAGATCTTTTCTTTCTACCCATGACCTGCGTCCTTGCTGAGATCTAAGGAGATGTGAGAGAAGTTTATGGTCCGTGTTAACCCTTTTGATACCCACTTGCATGACCACCTGTTTGCACAGGGGTCCATGCCATAAGGTGAGAGTGATCAGTTAGACCGGAGGTGGAAGGATTGTCACGCTACTGTGGGAAAAAAAAAAAATACTTACCTCAGTGCTACAGTTTAAATTTAAACTGTATTTGTGTGAACTGTGAAGTTAAGTCATGGATTGTGGAAACGAACTAGTGTCTGTGATTGTATATAGTGTATACCAGCCCTCAAAAATTACACTCGCATTTTGCGAGTGATTTTTGAGGGCTGGCGAGGAGAAGAGAGGAGAGCCGCCACTGGGAGATCACAGCAGGGAACATCACAGCTTTCATTTCATAAGCTGTGTGTTCCCCCGTGGCGCGCCGTCACATAAGCCCCTCCCCTTTTCCAGGACTTTGATAGACAGATCACCCGTCCAATCCTAGGACGGGTGACATGTATCAAAGTTCCCCGGACAAGGGGAGGGGCTTATGTGATGGCGCGCCACGGGGGAACACACAGCTTATGAAACGAAAGCTGTGATGTTCCCTGCTGTGATCTCCCAGTGGCGGCTCTCCTCTCTTCTCCTCCACAGGTAGGCAGCACATGGGGGACACAGGCTGCACATGGGGGGAGACACAGGCTGCACATGGGGGGAGACACAGGCTGCACATGGGGGGAGACACAGGCTGCACATGGGGGAGACACAGGCTGCACATGGGGGGGAGACACAGGCTGCACATGGGGGGAGACACAGGCTGCACATGGGGGGAGACACAGGCTGCACATGGGGGAGACACAGGCTGCACATGGGGGGAGACACAGGCTGCACATGGGGGGAGGACACAGGCTGCACATGGGGGGAGGACACAGGCTGCACATGGGGGGGGGGGGGACACAGGCTGCACATGGGGGGGGACACAGGCTGCAAATGGGGGGGGACACAGGCTGCAAATGGGGGGGGACATAGGCTGCAAATGGGGGGGGACACAGGCTGCAAATGGGGGGGACACAGGCTGCACATGGGGGGGACACAGGCTGCACATGGGGGGGACACAGGCTGCAAATGGGGGGACACAGGCTGCAAATGGGGGGACGAACACAGGCTGCACATGGGGGGGGACACAGGCTGCACATGGGGGGGGGGAACACAGGCTGCACATGGGGGGGGGGGGACACAGGCTGCACATGGGGGGAGACACAGGCTGCACATGGGGGGAGACACAGGCTGCACATGGGGGGGGACACAGGCTGCACATGGGGGGGGGACACAGGCTGCACATGGGGGGGGGACACAGGCTGCACATGGGGGGGGACACAGGCTGCAAATGGGGGGGGGACACAGGCTGCACATGGGGGGGGACACAGGCTGCACATGGGGGGGGGACACAGGCTGCACATGGGGGGTCACTGGCTGCACATGGGGGGGGACAGGCTGCACATGGGGGGGGGGGAACACAGGCTGCACATGGGGGGGGAACACAGGCTGCACATGGGGGGGGAACACAGGCTGCACATGGGGGGGGGGAACACAGGCTGCACATGGGGGGGGGACACAGGCTGCACATGGGGGGGGACACAGGCTGAACATGGGGGGACACAGGCTGAACATGGGGGGACACAGGCTGAACATGGGGGGACACAGGCTGAACATGGGGGGACACAGGCTGAACATGGGGGGACACAGGCTGCACATGGGGGGGGGCACAGGCTGCACATGGGGGGGGGCACAGGCTGCACATGGGGGGGGACGCAGGCTGCACATGGGGGGAGACACAGGCTGCACATGGGGGGAGACACAGGCTGCACATGGGGGGGGGACACAGGCTGCACATGGGGGGGGGACACAGGCTGCACATGGGGGGGGGACACAGGCTGCACATGGGGGGGGACACAGGCTGCAAATGGGGGGGGGACACAGGCTGCACATGGGGGGGGGACACAGGCTGCACATGGGGGGGGGACACAGGCTGCACATGGGGGGTCACTGGCTGCACATGGGGGGGGACAGGCTGCACATGGGGGGGGGGGGGGGAACACAGGCTGCACATGGGGGGGGGGAACACAGGCTGCACATGGGGGGGGGAACACAGGCTGCACATGGGGGGGGGGACACAGGCTGCACATGGGGGGGGACACAGGCTGAACATGGGGGGGGGGACACAGGCTGAACATGGGGGGACACAGGCTGAACATGGGGGGACACAGGCTGAACATGGGGGGGACACAGGCTGAACATGGGGGGACACAGGCTGCACATGGGGGGGGGGGGCACAGGCTGCACATGGGGGGGGGCACAGGCTGCACATGGGGGGGGACGCAGGCTGCATTAACATTAAGGTTGTTAATATTTTTATAACTTAATTGCATAAAACATTAAAGGTGTAATTTAATGAGATAATTTATGAGGGCGGGTTTAGGGGCAGGGTAGGGGTTGGGCGGGGCAACTGGAGGCGAGTAACCCTTAAAGCCTGGCTAGTAGCTTAGGACTTGAAATTTTGAGCCCTGGTGTATACCACATTTACCACATGACTAATGCAGAGTTGCAATGCAAGGAGATCAGCTAAAAGTAGTTGGATCTGTATGTGCGTTTAAAATTTATCGAAATTAGTTGATTAATCGATTTAAAAAAAAAAATCGATTAATTAAACACAATTTTTTTTATCAGTAACAGCCCTACTTAATACAATTGATTTACTCCTTTAGTAAATCCATATAAATGACTCTTTGCCTTGTTCAAAAGCCCCTCAAAGTGCTCCTTTTAGCCAGCCTATACCTCTTCATTTTCCAGGACTAGAAATCCCCCCCCTCCCCCCAAAACATGACCCGCGACAGCTGTTGAACTACAGGTAGCCTGACTCAGTTCTAGAGGCACCGGCGTTCTAAATGTCCCCGGCATTTAAATCACTTTTTCTTCCACATACATTACCACAGGGATTTTTTTTTTTTTTTTTTTTTTCGCAGCCCTGCCGATCCGCCTATTCAATCAACTTAACAATCGTCCCTTACTGTGCCATTGTCTTTCTCCAAAGTCACTTTCTAAAGTGTTTCTCTTGGGTTTCATTTCCTTTTTTTTCCCCCCCGTCGCAGAAAGCCTAGCATTGGCGTTGAAGGTTTTAAAATAGGAGACAACCCCCCCCCCCCCCCCCAGCCCTTTACAAGATTGGGCAACTGATTGGGGGGGGGGGGGAGGTCAGGAAGGGTTGAAGACCCCTTGCCTTTTTACAAGGTTAGACAAGTGATTTCAGCACCAGGGACAGCTCCCCTTTTTGCTAGGCTTTGATTGAACAGTCTGCCAATGACTAGAGCCTTAGCCGGTGCTGCCCTGCACAGACACACACGGAGGCAATGATGTGAGTATCTTACAGTGGCTCTTGGCTGGGCTCGCGTACAGACGGCTGCGCTGCTGCTATACCATCACAGGCGCACTGCTGCCTCTCTCGCTCTCGCTCTCTCTCGCTCTCTCTCGCTTTCTCGCTCTCTCTCTCTCTGTCTCTCTCTATCAGCCAGGCTTTTTAGAATGAGGTTGAGCTCTGCTGTAATTCTGAGGTTGGAAGAAGCGTCATGGCTTTGTCAGATGGCAGAATGCATCCTTCGCTCTCTTCCAGTTGGCCTGCCTTGGGCCCCCGAAGGCGAAGTGTCTGGTATATTTACAGGTAAACCAGCAAAAGGAAAAAAAAAAAAAATGCACTCCTCTCCGCCTTTGCCGGGGTTGCTTGATATGCATTATCAGTGGGTGTGTGCGTATGGTGTAGAGTAAAGGAGGGGGGGGGTTAGGGGGGTTTTAAAGCCCCTCGTTCCAACATCTCCCCCCCCCTCCCTTTCCCTAGACACACACTCTGATGATGCCGCTGCTTCTTCCGCGGAGGGCCTAGCATTACCTTTAACTTCCATTCATTTCCTATTCATTCACACAATTCATTCATCTTTCCTTCCCTCTCTCTCTCTCCCTCGCCTGCTACACACATTCCGCCCCCTCCTCCCCACCCCCATTCACCCATGTGTGTGTATATATATGTGAGCGTGTGTGCTGTCTTGCTCCATTCCTGTTTATCGAAGCTGCTATGGCTTTCGTCTGTCGCTCTATTCAAGAGGGAACGAGGTAGGGAGGGGGGTAGGGGAGGGGGGGTTTTTTGAATGATATGCCGGTGTCTGCGTAATTAACCCCCCCACTCTTGCTTTTTTTTTTTTTTTAAATCAACCCCCTCCCTCTCTCTTCTTTCCTCCGCCACTGTTGGAATATTTAAAAGGAGGGGGCACTTTAAGGTGATGCATCCATTGTGTGTGCTTAGAATGATCTGTGCAGCTTGGGGTGTAAGATCTCACAATGTTTGGCTTTATCCCCTTGCTAGGTTGCTCTGATAATTAAAAAAAAAAATATATATATAAAAAAAAAAAAAAAATAAGCACACCCATGTGTCTTTGATGGCTAAAAAAAAAAAAAAAATGGAGTAAGCCCCCAGCTTCCCTCTAAAGCCTGCCTGCAATCCAGAATGACAGCCTGCACTGCTGTGCTTCACTGCTTCCATACAATGTATAGGATCTATAGAAGAGGAGCTGCAGTGTGTGTGTGTTAGGCTCAGCGCTGAGCACAAGAGCCGTCAAATTTCTGTTCCATGTCGCCGGATCATACTAAGCGGAGGGGAATTTATAGGGGATGCTAAGGTGAGATTTTTTTACATCATGCAGTAAATGGGTTCTATTCATGGGCTCTTCCTGGATGGAGAAGGTGGGAGCGCAGCACCTGTGCTACTCTCACTCCTGTTTAATATGCGTGATGTAAAGTTTCCACTTGGGCCTACAGGGGCTGCATTGAGGATCCAGTGTGCAGGGCGCTATAGGTGGTCAACCGCTTTATTATTTTCTTCAATTCTTCATAGGCGTTGCTTGAGACCCGTTGGCTGGTGAGGAACTACAGGTCCCTGCATGCCATGCCATGATATTATACAAGACTTATGTAGTACTAACAGAGCAATACAATTTGAAAGTAACAATCACATATATACTGTGTATATATTTAATAAGTGTTCATATATGCATTGCTTGACAAATGTACACTCAGTGGTTGTTGAACTACAGGCCGCAGTACAATATATATATATATATATACACACACACACTTCAAAAGAAACATGCAATATATTCTATAACTGTTCATATAAATTGCATGATAAATGTAGACCCATTGGCTGATGAGGAACTACAGGCCCCAGCATGGCAGTTGATACATGGATGTATTAGAGGTCCTTTTCACACTGGGGCGTTTTTCAGGTGTTTTTCAGGCGCTTTAGCGTTAAAAAAAGCGCCTGTAAAACGCTTGAAAGAAGCCTCATCTGCAATTCCAATGTGAAAACTCAAGTGCTTTAAGAGCCCTTTCACACTGCCGGGGCGCGAAAAATGCTTGTGGGGTGCTTTTAACCCCTGCTAGTGGCCAAAAAAGGGTTAAAAGCGCCGACAAAGCGCTGCTGCTACAAGCGCTTTTCAGGCGTTTTTCAGGCGCTTCCCATTGATTTCAATGGGAAGAGGCGTTTTAGGAGCGGTGTATTCACTGCTCCAAAAGCGCTGCAAAGAAGCTGCTTGCAGGACTTTTTTTGACGCCCTGCCAGCGCAGCGCCTCAGTGTGAAAGCACTCGGGCTTTCCCATTGGGATTGTAGTTGCGGTTTCTTTCAGGTGCTTTACAGGCGCTTATTTTAACGCTAAAGCGCCTGAAAAATGCCATAGTGAGAAAGGGGTCTCAGTGTGAAAGCACTCGGGCTTTCACATTGGGATTGCAGTTGCGGCTTCTTTCAGGCGCTTTACAGGCGCTTTTTTAACGCTAAAACGCCTGAAAAATGCCATAGTGAGAAAGGGGTCTCAGTGTGAAAGCACTCGGGCTTTCACATTTGGATTGCAGTTGCGGCTTCTTTCAGGCGCTTTACAGGCGCTTTTTTTTTTACGCTAAAGCGCCTGAAAAACGCCTGAAATACGCCTGAAATACGCCCCAGTGTGAAAGGGGTCTTAGAGAAGATTTATGTAGCACCAACCTTACAATGCAATTCCAAAGTAACATACGATTCAATAAAATCACACACATATGGTATATATATTTTCAAGAACTGTTCATTTATGCATTGCTATATTTTATAAATATAAATATTTATATATTAATTATATATATATATATATATAGTATATGTATAAAAGTGTGTGTGTGTGTATACAGGCCTTTTTTGTGGGGGAACCCAGTTCCGGCACCTCCAGCACTGAATGTATGTACTGGCAAGGGGTGCTGGAGGGTCTATTGTTGCTGGCTGCTGGGGAATCTATTGTCGCTGGTGGGGATCTATTTTAGGGTTGCCACCTGTCCAGCATTCACCCGGACAGTCCGGGTTTTGAATAATGTGTCCGGGTTTCAGTCCACCTGAAACCCGGACACATTATTCAACCAGGAATTTGGCTTGGAACAGGGCTTGACAGGAGGATGAGGGGGCACTATGTACATCACATTACTATTCTCGTTGGAGTGCCCAAAGGTGTCCCGGGTCTGTTACAATCCTATAGTGTATACTAAAGCAAAAAAAAATGTACTGTGTGCCGCTAAAGTGTTTGGGTTTGGCTTGAAGAAAAAGTGGCAACCCTAGTCTATTGTTGCCGAGTAAGTCTACTGTTGCTGGTGGGGGGGGATCTTATCTTGCGGGGGGCTCAATTGTTGCTGGTTTGGATCTACTGTTTCAGGGCCACCGAGGAGGAGTCTAGGTCAACATTCATAACCGTATTGAAGTCACCACATAACACTAAGTTGCCTTTTTGTAAAGACTTAGCTTTGCTTATCACTTTACGAATAAATCTTAGTGGTTTAGCAGTGGGTGCATACAAATTTACCAGCGTGTAAACATTTCTGTTGATTTCTGCAATCAAAATAATGTAGCGGCCACGTGGATCGACATGTTCCTGTAATAAAGAAAAGGTTACAGAGTCCCTCACAGCGATCAGAACACCATTTCTTTTTGGGTCATCGTTTGCATAAACAATGTAAGGGAATTTTTTGTGAGTACATTTGGGTGGATTGTTTTTGGCAAAATGCGTCTCTTGCACGCAGAGGATGTCGCAGTTTTTTTCCAAGGCCGTTTTCCAAAGTGCCCTTCGTTTATAGGGACTATTGAGGCCTCTCACATTCTGTGATAGGATTTTAAGGTTCATGTCTGTGTAGTAGGGAAGCAACATGTCGCCATCCAGTGGAGGAGATGATAGTGATGATATTGCATACAATACATTCAAGCATGTGCAACAAGAGGTGTGTAGCCGCACGATTAGGCAGCAAAACAAAAACAAAACTAAAATAAAACCAACGATAACTAGAACTAGACCTCAGTTGGTCGTACGGAGAGCAGGATATTGGGTTCATCCCGCAGGTGGGTATTGGGGGGAAGTCAATGTTCGGAATCAGCCGAACAGCGGCTGCAAATTGGAGTACCAGTGTAGAAGTGTGAATGTTGCTAACAAGCTTTGGGGAAAAACGTGAGGGCACAGTGCTGTTGGAAGAGAAAAAAAGGGATGAGGGTGGAGTGATAGATTTGTACTCATCTGTTTCTTCTTTCTTGTTGTTGTTGGGTGCGTCGATCCCGAGTAGGGTCAGGGTCTGCAGCATCTGCATCCGCGGGTAGTAGGCGCCATTTTCGTAGGAGCTCCAGACCTTTTTCTAAGGAAGAGATGGTATGAGGTTGATTGTTCCAGTCAAGCAGTAGTTTAGCAGGGAACCCCCATTTATACAGGATTTTATGATTGCGTAGAATTTTGGTGATGGGGACCAGGTTGTGTCTGGCAGAAAGTGTAGCTTGCGATAAATCCGCGTACAGTGCAATGCCAGTAAAGGGGTCAGGGAGGGATGGATGTTGTCTGGCATATCGCATGAGTTGGTCCTTCACGTGATAAAAGTGAATTCTGGCAATGACATCTCTGGGAATTTGTTCGGATAGGAAAGAGGGTTTAGGCAGTCTATGCGCTCTGTCAATGATGACGTCCGCTGGTCCTAACTCTGGAAGGGCTGTGATCATTAGCTTTTGAATATATGCAGATAATTCAGCTGGCTTGACTGTTTCAGGTACCCCTCTAAATTTTACGTTATTTCTGCGTGCTCTGTCTTCGATGTCCGCCATTTTGAGGCGCATCGCTTTGATTTCATCTTCCACAGTGAAGTGAGCGTCCACCATCTCATTGTGGGCAATAGTGAAATCCTCCATTTTATTTTCCACATATGTCATTCTATTGCAGAGTACTGACATTTCAGCTTTAGTTGTGTGCATAAAGGACACTATATCCTGCTGAATAGCCCCCCTTAATGTTTGCAGCATCTCCTTCATTGTAGTATCAATGATGGGCTGGCCTGAGGTGGGAAAAGCATCTAGCTGCTGGGCATATGAGGAGGATTCCTCCATGGAATCCTCATCTGCTCCTGTGTGTTCTGTGAGGTGCCCCTCTGTCCCTAGCCTCCGCTTCTGCTTCACAGGGCTCACAAATGGGGATGCAGGCATTGGGGTCAGGTTAGATAGTGACTCACCCTCGGATGGATGCTGGGAAGCTGGATGCTGGGGGGATTGTGCTGTGTAGGCCGCGGCCCGCCGTTCCCCGCGGGCGCCATCTTGGATCGTCAGACCGGCCGCTGGAGGGAAGAATTCGGTCAGTTTTCTGGGGCCATCCCGGTCCTTTCTCTTGGCCATCGGTCCCGGAGTGTACCTGGGTCTTTCCCCTGGCATATGTGCTAAAATTTTGGGCTGGATACTCGCTGTGTGCCGCTGTAAATGAGCCGCTGTGTCAGAGCGCTCTCCTCAGCCGTCCATGCGCTCTGGCCGCCGGCTCCGCCCCCTTGGATCTACTGTTGAGGGACAGGTCTATTGTTGCTGGCTGCTAAAGGGTCTATTGTTGCTGGGGTGGTATTTTGTTGTGATGGGGTCCATTGTTGCTGGGGAAAGTCTTTTTTCGTGTAGGGGGATCTGTTGTTGCTGGGGGGGTCCTTTGTTTCTGGGGCGGAGTCTATTATTGTTGCTCATTGCAAGGGATCTGTTTTACTATCTTTCTTGTTTTCTTTAACAAATGTCTTAGAAATTACTGAGTAGCCCAAAATACTTGGTTCTGTATTCTCAGAAAGGTGCTGTACTAGGAGGTGGGTAGGGGACCAAGGGATGGTGCTCAGAGACAGTGCATTCGGTGCTCCAGCACTAAATGCATGTACTGGAAAGGGGTGCTGGGAGGTCTATTGTTGCTGGCTACTGGGGTATCTATTGTTGCTGGTGGGGATCTGTTTTTGTGTGGGGGTCTATTGCTGCTGGGTAAGTCTACTGTTGTTGGTGCAGGGGGCTCAATTGTTGCTGGGTTGGATCTACTGTTGAGGGACAGGTCTATTGTTGCTGGCTTGGTTCTGTATTCTGTATGTGTGTGTATGTGTGTATATATATATATATATATATATATATATATATATATATATATATATATATATATATATATATATATATATATATATACACACACACACACAGGCATACCCCATGTTTAAGTACACAATGGGACCAGAGCATTTATGTAAAACTAAAATGTACTTAAAGTGAACCAATACCTTTCTGGCCGACCCCAGAATCGGACATGTTGTAGTCCTGGGTCCCCTCTCAGTTCTCCTCAAGTTTGGTGTCCCTGTCACTTATGAGTTGGGAGCATTGCCATGTCAAGCATGCGCATTGCCATAGGCGTGCGCAGGGTGTGTGCCAGGTGTGCCTGGGCACATCCTAATCACCAAGGTTGCCAACCATGTAGTGTCTGTAAAAAGCCAGAGGCTACAGTTGCTCCACGTCTCTGCTGCCTCCTTAGCCAATGGTAGCGACACTGCACAGCCCCCTTCCCCAGCTTGCCTTATTTGACTTTACAACAGATGGTCCCGGCAGCTGGAGCAGGCAGGAAAGGGAGGACTAAACACAGCCTGCAGTGTGGGACAGGATTCAGTCTACCAGGAGAAGCCAAGCACAATGTAGTCAGTACCAGGGGCGGACTGACCATTTGGCCACCCGGGCACTGCCCGAGGGCCCCGGGTCACTAGGGGGCCCCATCAGGGTTTCCAGCCTCAGTAAAACCAGGGACAGTATGTAAAAACCTGTGTTTTTTTTTTTTTTTTTTTACATCTCTCTGAAATATCCCTTACCGACTTCCTTTTGGTTAAAAATCCTGAGATTATAGATGCCCCACCTCTCCAGTACCTTCTCAGCCAATAGAAACATGTCTGTGTATACTGTGTGTACATGTATGTGTATACTGTGTAATTGTATACTGTGTGATTGTATACTGTGTGTGTGTTTGTGTATACTGTGTGACCCCATAATCTCTGATTGCCTGGGGGCCCCATAATCTCCTATTGCCCGGGGGCCCCATGAGTTGCCAGTCTGCCCCTGGTCAGTACACATACATACACACACATGCATGTGTGTTTGAGCTTTGGGGTGCACACCCTAATGCAATAGGCTGCGCACACCTATGAAGCTGACCAAGATTTCCCATAGACGCCAATGTGTCTGTACTTGCGAGTGTACGTTAGTGAGGTATACCTGTACACATACTGTATATATACAACTACAATTAGCCGTTTAAGCTCACCATACATGTAACAATCTGATTATACAATCTACTTTAGATCTACCAACATATACATAGTGCAAGGGCCTGCCTGATTGGATGAAAGTTAGTTGATTGAATATTTAGAGGATCTTCAGCCTGTCTGCAATAATATAAAATATAATAGTCAGCAGCTTCAAATACTGTAACTGCTGACCTTTAATACAAGGACACTTACCTATCTAAGAATCCAGCGCCGTCCTGTACATAAAGCAGAATTTCCTCTTTGGGGCAAATTTCTGCTTCAAGGTATATCCTCATCATGTGACATCGTTTTTGAAAATTTAAAGTCGATTGTACAAAGATTTTATGGTCAGGTTGTAAAGTGTAGGGTGAGCTCTTTTCAGTTGCGAAGCACGACGTGATCATATTGGTGAAAAACGTCATTCAGTACGGATTGGTTGAACGTTGCTTTATTTCAATGTACATTGCAATTGTCCCTATCCCTGTACATTGTACACTTACATCCATCCCTAACCTCAAGGAGCCCACAATCCAAGGTCCCCATTCATATACTAGGGCCAATTTTGAACAGAAGCTAATTAAAGCGGAAGTAAACCCTCCTATCATTTTCAGCCAAGGAAGCTGCCATCTTTGCCTCTGTTTAATCTTCAACTGCCACAGTGCTGCACATGTGATCCGTTATGACACCAGCCATTGGATGGTTTGACTGTTTGGTTGAGATCACAGCCAATGTGCAGTTAGCATTCACGGCATGCCTTTTTTTTTTTAGACTGTTAAATCGATGGGTTTACTTCCGCTTTAACCTACCAGCATCTCTTTGGAGTGTGTGAGGAAACCGGAGCACCCGGAGGAAACCCACGCAGGCACAGGGAGAACAGCAATAATTTTGAAAAAAAAAACGCATTATTTTTTACTTTTTGCTATAATAAATATCCCCAAAAAATATATAAAACTATTTTTTTTCCTCAGTTTAGGCCGATACGTAACAAAAATCGCAATAAGCATTTATTGATTGGTTTGCGCAAAAGTTATAGCTTCTACAAAATAGGGGATAGTTTTATGCCATTTTTATTAATATTTTTTTTTTTACTAGTAATGGCGGCGATCAGCGATTTTTATTGTGACTGCGACATTATGGCAGACACATTGGACAATTTTGACACATTTTTGGGACCATTGGCACTAATACAGCGATCAGTGCTAAAAAATTGCATTGATTGCTGTAAAAATGTCACTGGCAGTGAAGGGGTTAACCACTAGGTGGCACTGTAGGGGTTTAGTGTGTCCTAGGGAGTGATTCTAACTGTGGGGGGGGGGGCTGTGTGTGACACATCACTGATCACCGCTCCCAATTACAGGGAGCTGTGATCAGTGAGAGTGTCATTAGGTAGAACGGGGAGATGCTTGTTTACATTAGCATCTCCCCGTTCTTCCTCACCGTGAGACGATCGCGGGTATCCCCGCGGACATCGAGTCTGCGGGACACGCGATCCTGCTCATGGAGCTCCCGGCAGGGCACGCGCGCACCCGCAAGCCGCCTCTTAAAGGGCAACGTACAGGTACGTTAATCTGCCTGTTCGTGCCCTTCTACCGCAGTATATCTGCTTGAGGTGGTCGGGAAGCGGTTAATTGTGCAAGCGCAATGGGAACCCCATACGTTTGCCCACTTACAAAGCAATGAAGGGTCTATACGTTTTATCATAGGTGTATTTTAAATGATAAAGACAGAATATCAACCAAAAATCCAGAAAAAAACACATAAAATAAATGTTATAAATTAGGTTGCAGTTCAGTGAGTAAAATAAGTATATATGTAGTTAAGGGGTCAACTCCAGAATTTAAAAATACTATGTTAGAGCACCAACGTCCCCGTAAACCAACCATAATAACACGACTTGAATGACCATAAGGCCTCATACACACGGACGTTTTAAAAAACGGGCTGTAAAGCTAGTAACAAAACCTGAAAAAAAAAAAAGCAGCGTTAAAAACGCAATTTTATTAGCGTTTTGATTTGGTGTCAATGCGCGTTTAACGTCGTTTGTAAGCGTTAACGCTAAGCTGCATTTAAAAAAAAAATTCTTCTGCTATTTTCCACTCTCAAGTTACCCACATAAAAATGTTTACAGCTTAAAAACGCTGACGCTAAAAAACGTCGGTATAGCATTAATGCACGTTTTTGAGCTTTTTTTGGCGTCAAAACGGCTCTAGCGCTGGAGCCTCTGAAGGCGCTGGTCCTTGGTTTTTTTTGGAGCTTAAAAACGACCATGCCTGTTACAGCTCAAAAACGCCATGGTGTGTATGAACCCATTGAATAACATGGAGTTGCCTTCTTAAGCAGCAAAAAAAGCTCAAAAAAGCCGCTGTTAAAACGTCCGTGTGTATGAGGCCTAAAGCTGTTCTTGTATTCTATAATATTATTTTGATGTACCCGTGTACTTTTAATAAATTGTGATTTTATTAAATTTGGCATGTCCTTGTACTAATTGCACCTATAAAGTCCCATCCCCCTACTTTGTTTTCTCTATGAGTAAAATAAGTATTTGATCCCCAAGCAAAACATGACTTGGTGGAGAAACTCATGTTGGCCAGCACAGAGGTAAGACTTTTCTTGTAGATGTTGACCAGGTTTGCACACATCTCAGGTGGGATTTTGGTCCACTCTTCTTTACAGATCTTCTCTAAATCCTTGAGGTTTCTTGGCCACTCAAAGTTTCAGGTCCCTCCAAAAATTTTCTATAGAATTAAGGTCTGGAGACTGGCTAGGCTACTCCGTGACCTTAATGTGCTTCTTCTTGAGCCACTCCTTTGTTGCCTTGGCAGTATGTTTTGGGTCATTGTTATGCTGGAAGACCCATCCACGACCCATCTTCAGTGTTCTGGCTGAGGGAAGAAGGTTCTCATCCAAGATTTTACAATACATGGCCCTGTTCCTTGGCCCCTCAATGCAGCAAAGTCGGCCTGTTCCTTTAGCAGAGAAACAGTATAATGTTTCTACCAGTAATCCCATATACTACAACACAAACAGCTAGTACTGGGCTTTCTCAATAGAAAGCCCAGCATGGTTTGTAAACTGAACAAAAACTGTAATAAATATGCCCTGTATTTAGGGTTGCCACCTGTACGGTTTTCTCCCGGACAGTCCGGTTTTTGAATGATGTGTTCCGGTTTACTTCTGCCCCAGGTCCGGACACATAATTCACATGGACTGAACTGAGAGTGACATGTCTCTCCTCTCCCTGACAGCAGCTTGGTTCAGCAGAGCAGAGTGTCAGTGTATCAAAGCTCCTCCCCTCCTCCTCCTTCTCCATTCTGTACACACAGGAGGAGGAGGAGGGGAGCAGGGACACACTTATATCAGGTCTGTAGAAAGTTTTTACTATGCTCTGTAGATGGAGGAGGGAGGGGGAGAGAGCGGCTGGAAAAGAGGACAAGGTAGAAAATATGTGGAGGGATCGAGGGGTTAGGAGGATATGTGGGGGGGGGGGGGGGGCTTTGGCAGGGGGAAGATATGCTAGAAGTGCGGATTGGATTTGAAATCTGGCAACCTATCCTCGCACTATCTCTCTTCCTTCCCAAAGGACCCCCTCCAGCACATATCCTATCCCCCAAGAGCCCCCAGCACATATGGGCACAGGCTGCATATGCTGGGCCCAGAGGCTGTATTATTGGCACAGAGGCTGCATATGAGGGGCACAGAGGTTGTATGGTTGGCACAGAGGCTGCATATGATGGGCACAGTGGCTGTATGATGGGCACAGTGGATGCACAGAGGCTGCATATGTTGGGCACAGAGGCTGCATATGTTGGGCACAGAGGCTGCATATGTTGGGCACAGAGGCTGCATATGTTGGGCACAGAGGCTGCATATGATGGGGCACAGTGAGGCTGCAATTGATGTTTTTTTTTTTTTCAGAGGCTGCATATGAGGGGCACAGGTTGTATGATTGGCACAGAGGCTGCATATGATGGGCACAGTGGCTGCACAGAGGCTGCATATTATGGGCACAGAGGCTGCATATGATGGGCACAGAGGCTGCATATGATGGGCACAGAGGCTGCATATGTTGGGCACAGAGGCTGCATATGTTGGGCACAGAGGCTGCATATGATGGGGCACAGTGAGGCTGCAATTGATGTTTTTTTTTTTTTTCAGAGGCTGCATATGAGGGGCACAGGTTGTATGATTGGCACAGAGGCTGCATATGATGGGCACAGTGGCTGCACAGAGGCTGCATATGATGGGCACAGAGGCTGCATATGATGGGCACAGAGGCTGCATATGATGGGCACAGAGGCTGCATATGATGGGCACAGAGGCTGCATATAATGGGCACAGAGGCTGCATATGTTGGGCACAGGGGCTGCACAGAGGCTACATATGGGCACAGAGGCTGCATATGTTGGGCACAGAGGCTGCATATGTTGGGCACAGAGGCTGCATATGTTGGGGCACAGTGAGGCTGCAATTGATGTTTTTTTTTTTTTCAGAGGCTGCATATGAGGGGCACAGGTTGTATGATTGGCACAGAGGCTGCATATGATGGGCACAGAGGCTGCATATGATGGGCACAGAGGCTGCATATGTTGGGGCACAGTGAGGCTGCAATTGATGTTTTTTTTTTAAGAATTTTTCAGTATGTTTGTGCCCCCCAAAAATTTGGAGCACAAGCCACCACTGTCCCCCAGCACATATCTAACTCTCCCCACCCCCCTGCTAGCACTAGTCCTCTCCCCAGGACATATCTGACCCCTGCATTCCGTGCAAAACACTCGCAATTTAGCCACATGCACTGTTTGCTGCGGAGAGCTATGCGCCACATTACTACTCTCTTTCAGGCCACCAAAAGTGTCACAGGTCTTTTACAATCTTATAGCGTATAGCCCCTCCACAAAATGCCGCAGCTAAAGTGTTCGGGATTGGCTTGAAGAAAAGGTGGCAACCCTACCTGTATTAGAGAGACGCTGTCACCTCGTCAAGGCAGGGCAAAGTGACAGTGCCTCAACAAAAAGCATCCTCTTCCACCTAATACCTACTTGTGCTCTAGCACATTTCCCTGCCCATCCACAGCAGGCAAAAGTACCCAGCACCTTCAGGTGTGGCTGCCCCCTTTTGTAGTTCCTGAGCCTACCATTCAGTCGCTAGGCCTGAGCACTGACACATGACTGGGGGAGTGATGTTATGGCTTTCCAGGTCGCCAATGACTGAGTGGTAAAAATGCTGTTTTTAAGGGCACCCAGTGTTTTAGTTTTTTTGCCTCTAAACACCCCACCAAATCATAGCCTATGTGTCCATGGGCAAATAGGTGTTTAGATGTGGAAGAAAAAAAAACACTGCCACTGCTTTTGGCAGAAAAAATGCTTGATGCGAAAACGTGTCTAAACTCACGTTAGCGGTAAGCCGATAAGCACTTTTGAGCGTTCCGTTCATTCATTTTAGTGACCGGAGTTGGACACTGAAAGCGTCGGCCATTAGCGCTAAAGTGCTGCTCATTTTAGCGGTGCTTTAGTGATGTTTTCAGCTGCTAACGGGAGGCTTTTAACCCCAAAAAAGGTAAAAAAACTCCCGTTTTGTGGTGCTTTCAAAACGCTTTAAAAGCGCTGCCCATTCATTCTAGGCAGGGCGTTTTGGTTTAAATACAGCGCTCCCAACCCACCCCAAAGATGCTGCTTGCAGAACTTTTCGGGGACGTCCCGCAAATGTACTGCCCCAGTGTGAAAAGACACACTGTAGTGAATAGTAGGTGGTTTTCAGGTGCTTAGCAGAGGCTATTTCAGTCGCTAAAACATCTGAAAACCGCCCCAGTGTGAAAGGGGTCTAAATTATTATTCTGGCCAATAAAATGAACGGCCAAGTGGTTGATACGCCTAAACACGTTTACAAGCATTTACATGCGTCAAGCATTTTTTTTTTCTGCTAAAACGCTACTGCCAGGGAGAAAGGCGTTTAGGAGAACTAGGCAAATGTATATGAAGCCTAAGAGAGTTTGCAGAAACTCTGTCACTTGCCCTGCATTGGCACATTAAGGACCGGTTCACATTGTGCGATTCACATTCGTTACGGTCGCAGTGTAATTTCAGCCCAGGCTGAAATCGCACTGCATTGCACCAAAAGTGTAGTGCATACGCTACATTACAAAAAGCACAGCAACTACTGTACCCATGTGATCTGGTGCAAGTAAACGCACTGTGTTTATGACCTGCGTTTAGGGCGTTGTAAGTGGTGTATTTTGGTTTTGTAAAACCAGACACCCCCCCCCCCCCCCCCATCTAAATTTGTCCAACCCCAGCCGGGGTATACAGTTCTTGTCTTAGTGTTTGATGGGGAAGCTGCAGCCATTCACAGTGGACAGCTGCTTCCTGCTTATCAGACCCTGAGACATGATTCGTCCAAGTGCCATATATAGAATTACTGACCATGATCTGATGTTCGCGGCGATACCTCACATGTGTGGGATGTTTACTGTTTGCGTGCGTGCTGGACTGACACGTGCGATCGCCTTTGCGTTGGAGGACTAGGACACTTTAAAAAAATATATATATATTTTTTTTAATTATTATTATTATTATTATTTTTTTTTACACTGTTGCTTTAATTTATTTTATTATTATATATATATATTATATTATTTTTTTTTTCACTTTTATTGCTGTAAACATTCCTTGTGACATCAATAGGCATGTGACAGGTACTCTTTATAGAGGGATCTGGGGTCTATAAGAACCCAAATCCCTCCTCTGCACTTAAAAGCATTCAAGATCAGTGTTTTTGAATGCTTTCCATTTTTAAAAACTGGCACCGATGGTTTCCCGGTAAACCGAAAGTGATGTCAGGTCATCGCTTCCAGTTAACTGTTACGAACAACCCAACATTTTGTATTTTTTTTTTCACTTTTAGTGACAACAGTCACTGGGATAATTAGGATGACACTCCATTGAGAGAGGTTTTTTTTTTTTTTTTTTTCTGGGAGGGTGCATGTGATTAGCACAGGGCCAATCAGCACTGTCCAGCCAGAGGGTCAGGAGTCATGCAGCTTCATAGGAAAGTCAGAGGAGAATGAAAAACACCTCCTACAAGCTTTAACCAGACACCGATAGAAGTCACAAGATTTCTATATACTGCTGATGAGAAAAGGGATTTAGCAGTTTATATTTACAAAGATAATTGCATTTCCATGTTCTGTGTACTGTGGGAGACCAGATATAGTGAATGCAGGGTCTTGGGTTTAGTAAGGCCCCTTTCACACTGGGGCGGTTTGCAGGCGCTATTGCGCTAAAAATAGCGCCTGCAAACCGGCCCGAAACAGCTGTTGCTGTGTCTTCAGTGTGAAAGCCCGAGGGCTTTCACACTGAAGCGGTGCGCTTGCAGGATGCTGAAAAATGTCCTGCAAGCCGCATCTTTGGCTCGCTATAGGAGCGGTATATTTACCGCTCCTATAGCGCCCGTTCCCATTGAAAACAATGAGGCAGTGCTCCGAACCCGCCCGCAAAACGCCGCTGCAGCGGCAGTTTGCGGGCGGTATTAACCCATTTTCGGCCGCTCGTGGGGGGTAAAACCACCCCGCTAGCGTCCGAAATGCGCCGCTAAAACGACGGTAAAGCGGCGCTAAATATAGCGCCGCTTTACCGCCAGCGCCCCCAACGCCCCAGTGTGAAAGTAGCCTAACACTTTAAATCTGCTAATACATTTAGCACTACCCCCCCTCCTGTGCCTCCTGTTCTCATTCATCCAGAGTTGTGTCTCACTAATACAGGAGGTGTATTACTAGAAAGATCACCAGCTGAAACCAGAGGGGAAAAAAGGCAAAGAAAAGAAAAAGAATGCAGCCACCACATCTAATGATTGATAAGCTGTAATATATTACATTTTTGATTTTGGAGTTAATACCACTTTTGCAAGTTGCAGCTCCTCCTGCTTGGTTCCAATGATCAGCAGAACACATAGAGAGGGGGAATTTTTTTTTTTTTTTGCTTTTGGCAGGCACATGGAGAGCAATAAAAAAATAAAAAATTACAGAGGTACTAACTAGCGTTACACCGATACTAGTATCAGTATCGGTACCGATACCGAGTATTTGCACAAGTATCAGTACTCGTGCAATTGCACCGATACCTGAAACCAATAATTTCAGGCTCGGCTCTTTGTGCTGTCAGTGGGTCTCCTCTGTTGACAGCTAAAGTGTTAACCACTTTAAGACCGAGCCTCTTTTTCAGACTCGGTGTTTACAAGTTAAAAACAGTATTTTTTGCTAGAAAGTTACTTAGAACCCCCCAAACATTATACATTCTTTTTTCTAACACCATAGGGAATAAAATGGCGGTCGTTGCAATACTTTCTGTCACACCGTATTTGCGCAGCGGTCTTACAAGCGCATTTTAAAAAAAAATTTTAAATACACTTTTTGTAATAAAAAAAAATAAGACTACAGTAAAGTTAGCACAATTTTTTTTTATATTGTGAAAGATAATGTTACACCGAGTAAATCGATACCAAACATGTCACGCTTCAAAATTGCGCCCGTTCGTGGAATGGCGACAAACCTTTATCCTTAATCTCCATAGGCAACATTTACAAAATTCTACCGGTTGCATGTTTTGCGTTATAGAGAAGGTCTAGGGCTAAAATTAATGCCTTCGCTCTACCGATTGCGGCGATACCTCACATGTGTGGTTTTAACACTGTTTTCATACGCGGGCGCTACTCACGTATGCGTTCGCTTCTGCACGCGAGCTCAGTGGGACGGGGCACGTTTTAAAAAAAAATGTTTTTTCCTATTTATTTTACCTTTAATTTTTACAATGTTTTTAAAAAAAAATAAAAATTGTGTCACTTTTATTACTATTACAAGGAATGTAAATGTCCCTTGTAATAGAAAAAAGCATGACAGGTCCTCTTAAATATGAGATCTGGGGTCAAAAAGACCTCAGATCTCATATTTGGACTTTTGAAAGAATGACAACAAAAAAATGTGCCTTTTAAGAAGTATGGGCGGAAATTAAGTTTTGACGTCGCTTCCGCCCTGCTATGGTATGAAGATGGGTGGGGGCCATCTTCCCCTCCCTCGCCTCCATACCCGACAGGAGAACAGACGCGATCACCTCTGGTAAGCGGTGGAGGGCACCAGCTCGCGGCGGGAGGGGGGAGCCCCTATCCCGCCACTGATAAAAGTAATCTCACAGCGAATCCGCCGAAGAGACCACTTTTATCTTGTAGCCGACCGCCGGACGAAAATAAGGATACCGGGGTTATGGCAGCTAGCTGCTGCCATAACAACGATATCCGTCCCCAAAGTAGGGACGTACATCGGCGTGCGGCGGTCGGCAAGTGGTTAAAGAAGTCCGGTAATTGGAGTTGTCAAAAAAAAGCAGCCCACAATGTTTATTAACAACATTGCTCAAAAAGAAACATTGTTTCTTTTTGTATCTTTCTGTTTCTTCATCTGCAGATCAAAGGGATGAACAAATGTTCCTCTGTTTAACGCCTTATTAACCCTTAATTTACTCTAATCAGCCTTAATTAACTCCCTATTCCCCTCCATTTAATTATTATTGTCCTGCTTTTTTTTTTTTTTTATAACCGATAAACAATTATAACTTTTTATTTGTTTGCTTTGTTAGGGAATATTTTTACACATATATATTACTGTATATTTACACATTTCACATTGAAAAAGTGTAAAATGAAAAAGAATATATATTTTTTTAACCGCTTCCCGACCGCCCACTGCATATATACGTCAGCAGAATGGCACGGGCAGGCAAAATCACGTATATATACTTGATCGTGCATTTGCCTGCCTGTGGGTCGCGCGCGCGCCGACAGCGGCCCGCTCGCGACCCGGTCGGGAGCTCCGTGACCCCGGCCGCGGGACCAGCGGACCCGATCGCCGCTGGTATCCCGCGATCGGGTTACGGAGCTGAAGAACGGGGAGAGGTCTGTGTAAACAAACCTCTCCCCGCGCTTCCTACTCTGCCTGTCATTGATTGGCTGTTCCTGGTCATCGGGAAAGCCAATCAATGACGTCAGACGTCAGCCCCGCCCCCTAATGTAAAAAAACACACACACGTCACAGCCCATAACCCCCCCTCCCCCTAGTGGTTAACCCCTTCACTACAACTGTCATTTATACAGGAATCAATGCATTTAAATAGCATTGATTGCTGTATAAATGACAATGGTCCCAAAAATGTGTCAAAATTGTCCGATGTGTCCGCCATAATGTCGCAGTCACATTAAAAATCGCTGATCGCCGCCATTACTAGTAAAAAAAAAAAATATTAATAAAAATGCTATAAAACTATCCCCTATTTTGTAAACGCTATAACTTTTGCGCAAACCAATCAATAATCGCTTTTTTTTTACCAAAAATATGTAGAAGAATACGCATCGGCCTAAACTGAGGAAAAAAAATGTTTTTTTATATATTTTTTGGGGATATTTATTATAGCAAAAAGCAAAAAATATTGCATTGTTTTCAAAATTGTCGCTCTATTTTTGTTTATAGCGCAAAAAATAAAAACCGCAGGGGCGATCAAATACCACCAAAAGAAAGCTCTATTTGTGGGAAAAAAAAGGACGCCAATTTTGTTTGCTAACCACGTCGCACGACCGGGCAATTGTCAGTTAAAGCGACGCAGTGCCGAATCGCAAAAAGGGGCCTGGTCTTTTGGCTGCAAATTGGTCCGGTCTGAAAGTGGTTAACGTGTATTTACACATTTCACATTGAAAAAGTGTAAAATTAAAAAGAATATATATTTATTTAATTTGTAAATAACTTTTCAATACTTTGTACCATTGCTGACAGCTGAAGTGAAAACAAAACCGTTGCGGTAGGTATCGGTAATTGGTATCGGTAATTGGTATCGGTAATTGGTATCGGTAATTGGTATCGGTAATTGGTATCGGTAATTGGTATCGGTAATTGGTATCGGTAATTGGTATCGGCGAGTACTGAAAAATAAAGTATCTGTGCATCCTTAGTACTAACCCTTCCTTTTTCTAACCACTACAATAAAGAAAAAAAAAACATTTGGCTAAACATTTTCCATAAAATTCAAAACTGAACTCCAGGCTAACTGATAAATGTACAGATGAAATCCATATACTGTTTTCCCTTTTATGTTCATCCAGTTCTGAGATTTACACAGCTCCGTCACAGCACATAGCCATGTCTGTCAGGCTGATTTCTCCATGCTGCAGTTTACTATCCTTTAGGCCTCTTTCACTCTAGAGGTCCGATCGGTTCAGCCTGTTGGTTTTTCCGGCGGACCTGATCAGAACCTCCATTCTCCTCTCTGGGCAGTCAGATGTAAATGGATTTGTGTCCGTTTACAGCCGCCAACCTCCGATCCAGCAAAAACAAATCGAAGGGGATCCGTTCCCCTCCGTCTGGATCGGGGGGCAGTCAGGTGTAAACAGACAACCTGTCTGTTTTTATATTTAACCACCCATAGAGCAGAGTCTTCTCTTTATGTGTCGGCATAAGCAGAGGGGACACGGACCTGTCACCCGGACACTCCGCTCAGCTCAGCAGGGGATCAACTGACAGATCTCCTGCTGAGCAATACTGGGTCCGGCCCGTGTTAATGCGACCTTACAGGTCTTTCCCCACCCTGTGGAAGTAAAAGCATCAGACTGATAAGATCTCTCTGTCACTCTGCTCTCTCCTCCTTGCAGCATGCTAATTGCACCACAACATAACTGCTGGCTATTTGTGCGGCTTATTCTTCTCCCAGTCTGAGTTCTGTTGTACAGGGACTGCAAGAAAACAGTACCAGGTCAAATTCAGGTACTTACACTGCTTGCAGTAAAAAAAAAAAAATATTTAACTACTTCAATACCAGGCTATTACACCCCCTGCCCAAGACAATGTTCAGCTGTCGCTGTTTAAATGACAATTGTGCGGTCACGCTACACTGCACCCAAACAGAACTTTTATCATTTTGTTCCCACAAATAGAGCTTTCTTTTGGTGGTATTTTATCACCTCTGCAGTTTTTATTTTTTGCTAAACAAATAAAAAAGTCTGACAATTTTTGAAAAAAAAAAAAAAGTTTTTCTTTTGTTTCTGTTATAAAATTTTGTAAATAAGTAAATTTTCTCCTTCACTGACGGCACTGATAAGACGGCACCAATGAGGTGGCACTGACGGGCACTGACGATGGTCACTGATAGGCGGTGTAGTGTCATATTTTGCTGCCTATCACACAATGCTACGGAAGTGACGTTGCGGGCAGAAATTTCGTACTGTGCTTGCGCTGTGCGTTCCAAACACTCAGCGAAACCATCAGATAATGTCACGGAAGTGCCATTACAGACAACACAAACACTGGGCTGTGCAATCCAACACTAATACTTCCCTTGTTACCCAGTATCATTTTTTACCAACCATGCTGAGCTACCTGTGGTGTTAGGTTCTGCATTGCTGGGACTTGTAGTGCCTATCCTGAGCTATGTGTGGTGTTGGGTTCTGCAATGTTCAGTGTCCTCATCCCTATCCCGGGCTTCAATGTTCAGTGTCCTCATCCCTATCCCCGGGCTTCAATGTTCAGTGTCCTCATCCCTATCCCCGGGCTTCAATGTTCAGTGTTCTCATCCCTATCCCCGGGCTTCAATGTTCAGTGTCCTCATCCCTATCCCCGGGCTTCAATGTTCAGTGTCCTCATCCCTATCCCCGGGCTTCAATGTTCAGTGTCCTCATCCCTATCCCGGGCTTCAATGTTCAGTGTCCTCATCCCTATCCCCGGGCTTCAATGTTCAGTGTTCTCATCCCTATCCCCGGGCTTCAATGTTCAGTGTCCTCATCCCTATCCCGGGCTTCAATGTTCAGTGTCCTCATCCCTATCCCCGGGCTTCAATGTTCAGTGTCCTCATCCCTATACACCATCCCCCATATTTATTCACATCCCTCCCCCAATATACACCCTCCACATATACATAAGCCACCAATATATATATATATATATATATATATATATATATATATATATATATTCACATATCATATGTGATATGAACATTGAAGCCCGGGGATAGGGATGAGGACACTGAACATTTAAGCCGGGGATAGGGATGAGGACACTGAACATTGAAGCCCGGGATAGGGATGAGGACACTGAACATTGAAGCCCGGGGATAGGGATGAGGACACTGAACATTGAAGCCCGGGGATAGGGATGAGGACACTGAACATTGAAGCCCGGGGATAGGGATGAAAACACTGAACATTGAAGCCCGGGGATAGGGATGAGGACACTGAACATTGAAGCCCGGGAATAGGGATGAGGACACTGAACATTGAAGCCCGGGGATAGGGATGAGGACACTGAACATTGAAGCCCGGGGATAGGGATGAGGACACTGAACATTGAAGCCCGGGATAGGGATGAGGACACTGAACATTGAAGCCCGGGGATAGGGATGAGGACACTGAACATTGAAGCCTGGGGATAGGGATGAGGACACTGAACATTGAAGCCCGGGGATAGGGATGAGGACACTGAACATTGAAGCCCGGGGATAGGGATGAGGACACTGAATATTGAAGCCTGGGGATAGGGATGAGGACACTGAATATTGAAGCCCGGGGATAGGGATGAGGACACTGAACATTGAAGCCCGGGAATAGGGATGAGGACACTGAACATTGAAGCCCGGGGATAGGGATGAGGACACTGAACATTGAAGCCTGGAGATAGGGATGAGGACACTGAACATTGCAGAACCTAACACCACACATAGCTCAGGATAGGCACTACAAGTCCCAGCAATGCAGAACCTAACACCACAGGTAGCTCAGCATGGTTGGTAAAAAATGATACTGGGTAACAAGGGAAGTATTAGTGTTGGATTGCACAGCCCAGTGTTTGTGTTGTCTGTAATGGCACTTCTGTGACATTATCTGATGGTTTCGCTGAACTGTATTGCCGAAAATCCTTTGGAACGCTTCGCGCATGCGCAGTACGAAATTTCTGCCCGCAACGTCACTTCCGTAGCATCGTGTGATAGGCAGCAAAATATGACACTACAGGGGCAGTGATGGGAATTGTGTGATGTCAGGCTGTTGGCGGAAAATCTGACCGTTTGTACGCTCCATCGGACAATTGTTGTAGGATTTTCTGCAGACAAATGTTGGATGGCAGGCTTTAAAATTTTCAACATGCATGCTCAGAAGCAAGGACGATCCGGAATCGGCCGGTCTTGTAAACGAGCGTTCGTAATGGAGAATTAACATTCATGACGCAGCAAATTATAAAATCTTGAAATGCAGCGCACAATTCTCTTCTTCTTTAATGGGATAATAATGAAGCTGCTTTGCTGGTGATACAGATGGGATTATTGCAAACAAATATTCAAAGGCTTTTTTTTTCTAGTGATAGCAAAAATAATATTATTATGCTTTTTTTTTTGCAAGTTACCACAACACCATTATCCCGTAGTTTTTAGGATCAAAGATACAACTATGTTGGTGTCCCTTGTCAATTTTGCAATGTATTTTTAAAATATAACTGCCTACTCCCAAACTGTCATTTAAAGTAACACATAGCCAAGTATTATTCTACACAATTTTTTTATTGTGCATTAAAAAAAGAAAACAAATAAAATTAGACATGCTATCTGCCAATAGAACTTAACCAAAAAGTCCATTCTATGCATCCAAAAATATAGAAAATATAACAAATCAAATCATTATTCAACCAAAAAATGTAATTTAAGTCTCATACATGTGTCCTGCTTCTTAATATAGGGGGGTCAACAATGCCAAGAGTTGGTGAAAGCAGGGGTCCGCCATCCGGAGATAATTCCGAAAATCATCTGGATTATTCTCCTGGAGATCCCGCAGCAAAGGCATATGACAAAATTGGTCACGATTAATAAAGCAACCAATTTTTGGTCCAAGAAATCCTCCTCCTTCTGTTCCTGGACTGGACTTGGGTCAAAGCAATAACTCCAAGGCCAATAATAAATAACACGTTATCTCCTCCGATTCCGCAACATGTCTGGTTGACGAACGGCCGTTCAGAAACAAACTGAAAAGCGCGAAAGGAAAAGCACGAATCAACACTCACCAAACTTCTACTAACATGAAATTAGCAGAAGGAGCCCAAAGGCTGGTGCTAAAGAGCTGAAAAACCACGTAATACGTCACTACGTTCGTGTTTGTTGGCCGACAATTCTTTGCCGTTTGTATGCTAGACAAGTTCCTGGCCAACGCCCTTCGGACAAAAGTCAGCGGTTTTGTTGGCGGAAAAAACTATCGCGTGTACGAGGCTTAACCATCTAAATGAAGCCTAATGCCTTGTACACACAGTTGGACATTCCGACCACAAAATCCGTCTGATTTTTTCAGACGGATTTTGGCCAAAAATCGTCTTGCATACACACGGTCACCCAAAGTTGTCGGAAAATCCGATCGTTCCGAACGAGGTGTCGTACAACACGTACGACGGGACTACGTAGAGGCCGTTAGCCAATAGCTTTCATCTCCAAATTTCTTCTGAGCACTTTGTGCGTCGGAATTCTCTACACACGATCGGAAAAAGTCTGATCGGATTTTGTTGTCGGAAAATTTTAGATCCTGCTCTCAAACTTTTTCTGTCGGAAATTCAGAGGGAAAAAGTCCGATAGAGCCCACACACGATCTGATTTTCCGACAACATAATCCGATCAGACTTTTTCCGTTGTATTTTCCGACCGTGTGTACGGGGCATTACTGTGAATTTCAGCTTCCATAGGGATCCCACAGGCATGGCACATGCAGCTTAGCTCCCAACTGTCCCTTATTTTGAGGGACTGTCCCTGATTTGGAACAAAGTCCCTCTTTTATCATTTGTCCCTCATTTTGGTCTAGAGCTGGACCAATATAAATATGTACAAAATACCATACCTGGAATTATTTTTTAAAGGTTAAGTTCACCTTTTTCTTCTAAAATCCAGCACCCCTGTGTACCAATATATCATTAATATACCTCTGTTGCAGAAAAATAAAAGCTTTCTTTGTATTTTAGGGGGTTTTTGTATGGCGCGCACGGGATACAGCTCATAAAATGCATATAGTGGGTAACAGTGGGGGGAGGGAGAGAGAGGGATAACATAAATATTCGTACAAGAATTTTAAATATTAGTCCGTGTACAAATGCTGAAATTTAGAACATAATTGATGAGCATAAAAGGCTGCCAGTCCATATAAGCAAGAAGGAGCTCTGGAATGCAAACAGAAAGAGAGAGAGACGGCGCCCTCTAAGTGCAGCAAATAAAATCCATTTATTATCAAACAGGATTAAGAACACTCACAAGATGGATGTGTCATGAAGGCATATCAGGAATTTAGAGAGTTATCCGTTTTGGGTCCCGGGTGAAGTGGTAGATGTCATCAGATGTCGTCAGGCATGCTGTCTCAGACCTGGCTGTGTGGTCCAGTAAAGGTCCGGTGGCGCTGTGGGCTCTCAGCGTTTCGGATTGCTGGGGAACAGGCTATGGAGACAGTGGGCTGCTTCCTTCTAGGCAGCGGTGGTGTTGTTCAGAATTCACTTCCGGGTACGGGTCACATGGGCGGCGCTTCGGGGCATACGTGCCCCTTCATCAGGCTGAGCACAGATATAACATTGACCGTGACCCGCTAATGGGCTTGTCCTGTCTTGTCCGCTTGCACATGTGGAAGAACGCCACGACGCACAGGTACGTGACTGTGCCTGTACAAGCACACCTGCTTCAGTAAATGTACTGCGGCAAGTGGTTAACCTGGCCATACACTAGTAGATTTTCGACTTAACATTTGTACGAACATTCATATGAAGATTATCACAGTACATTCTATGACATGACAAATGTTCGAATGTACTGCAAAAAACGCTTCGCTTTTAGCGAATTAAGCTTTCCTTTGAAAAAAAAAAAAAAAAACACACTCACTGTTGGAAATGTGTTCTTTCAATTTACTTTTACATTTCTACATGCTTGCTTTTCCATATTGTTATTGTGATAAACAGATTTGTTAATGAGCCACTAGAGAGCATTCTATATTCCACTGAAATTAATTATTCTCCCTCCATAACAATCATTTAACGCTGAACTCCAGCCTTCCCTTTAGTCTTGCACAGTTGAACAGGCTCCTTGTACTGAAATGGCTCCCTCTGATTTTACTGCACCCTATGAGCTTCTCATAGTGTGCACTAGAAGTTGCAGCAAGTCCGACAGCCCACCTCATTTCCTGGCTGGAGGACATCCAGCATCATCTAGCATTTTCCTTCCCCAGCACTACTGTCCCTGGCCCGCCCCCGTCATTCATTGGATTTTATTGCCCTGTTCTCATACTGTGTAGCAGGAACAAGCTTTCCGGCTCGCGTATTTTGTTGCGTGATTATCTTGGGATTTTGAGATTCGCACATAGGGCAGCCCATTCATGTTACTGGGCATATCTATGCATGTTTGTCACCCAAAAGAAGCTCCTGCTCCTTTTTGGCCGACAAGCTTAGTGCGATTTTTAAATACGTGTTTTGCGCGATTGCGAGCTATTCTGTTGTGTGACAATCGCGGCACAATCGCACTGCATTTGGGGTGCCATTAGGAATAATGGCACCCAAAGGCACGTGTTTTGTCTGCGATTTGGAATAGCAGATAGAATCGCACATTGTGGAATGTGAACGGGACCTGATTGTTTCTATCATGGGGGATCAGCATCACATGTGGGCTTTTCCTAGAGTGGTCAGCATGTAAATGCAGCCTGCCTATAAATGCCCACTCCTCCAGGCTGATGATCATCCTTCAAGGTGCTTTGATATTCACGTAGATCTTTCCAAGATTCAGCCCAGTGCTTCACCCCACATTCACCCCATATAGGAGCTTCTGAGTAAGCATTCCCCACTGCTACATGGCCAGGCACAAAGCATTTTCCTTCATGCATTGTTGGAAAACAGTGTTTGGCTTGTTTTTGATGTTTTATTAGGAGTTAATAACTTGGATGGGGTAGGGCAGTGATGGTGAACCTTGGCACCCCAGATGTTTTGGAACTACATTTTCCATGATACTCATACACTCTGCAGTGTAGTTGAGCATCAGGGAAATGTAGTTCCAAAACATCTGGGGTGCCAAGGTTCGCCATCACTGGGGTAGGGAATTATGGGATGCCCAACTTGAAAACTATGTACACTGGACAATCCTCTTCTTCCTTCCTCCTGCTGATCACTCCATGTGAATGAACAGTCTTTAGAACTAATCCAGCGACTGCCCATTACCGGCTGGGAGCCATCTGTCCCTTGGTGGACTGAATAGCACAATGTGGAGTGAACAGCGTCTCCTTCTGTCTTCCTGTAGACCCTGAGCCCAGTTCTACTGCTGCTGAAGATATCAGCTCACCTGGCTGCTTGCTTCCCCAGTTCTCCTGACTGGCCAGCACTTTCCCAGTCCTTTCTGACTGGCATGGAGATTCCCCAGGACAAGGATGAAGACTGTCTATAGCGAGCATGGCTACAGTTGACAGTCTTGCCCGTTATGTTGTCCCTGTACTGTTCTGATATTACTCACTGTCTTTGCTTGATCTCTCCCGCTACCTCTTCTGGTATGAATCCCTCCAGTTGGCTCCAATGATGGGATCCTTCCAGACCAGCTATCCCAAGCTCCAGCCCGAAGTAAAACCCACACCCTGGCAGGGGTCCTTCAAGGGCCTATCAACAGCCTCTCCTCAGCATTCCATTTCCATCTTCCACCTGACTCTCCCTTGATGGCATGGCTCAAGTCTATTTATAGGATTTACTCAATCCCCTGCCAGCCCACTTCTGGGGATTGGCTGAGGTCCCATAAATATTCATGGCAGCTCTTCCTCACCTCCGCCCTCTGGTTCTAGAAGGTTCTCCAACCTTCTAGATACCAGGTGGAGGGGGGGGGGGGAATCAGAGAGCTGCCAGGATGAGTAATCGAGCCCTGGCCTCTAGTAACCCTGACCCAATTAAATGATTCAGGTTTATTCCTGGCCAGAAATTCTTTTACCTAATCTCAACTCCAGTAGCACATACAAGAGGGTGCTACACTACACTCGCATCAAGGCTGAGGGCTCCTGAGAGGAGTACTGAGGAAGGCTAAGGTTTTCAGCAAACTATATACAGCCCCCCCCCCCCCAACCATGATCTGCCGGTATTGCATAGTGCATAGGGAAATAGGGAAGTACAGTGATTATGTCATTGGGTACAAAATAAATTATGCCATGAAAACTTAAAGGTTTTATTTAAAAACGTCATTCATGTTGATTGGGGGGCATCTCGATCCATACAGTGAGGGGTGTATTTGTGTAACAGATTCATTTTTTTAATTACATGTAACAAGTACACTGATCAGTCATAACTTTATGAGCATTGACCGGTAAAGTGAATGACATTGATTATCTCATTACAATGGCATCTGAATGTCAGTGGGCTATATTAGGCAGCAAGTGAACATGTTGTCCCTAAAGTTGATGTGTTGAAAACAGAAAAAAAAGAACATCACAGTTTGTTGTGTATGGGGCTGCATAGCCACAGACCAGTCAGGGTGCCCATGCTGACTCGGGTCCACAGTCGTAAGCACCTACAATGGGCACGTGAGCCTCAGAACTGGACCATGGAGCAATGGAAGAAGGTGGCCTTGTCTGATGAATCACATTTTCTTTTACATCATGTGGTTGGCCGGGTATGTGTGCGTCACTTACCTAAGGAACAGATGGCACCAGGATGCGGTATGGAATAAAGACAAGCCAGTGGAGGCAGTGTGATGCTTTGGACAATGTTCTGCTGGGAAATCTTGGTTCTGCCATTCATGTGGATGTTGCTTGACATGGACCACCTACCTAAACATTGCTGCTGACGAGTGTTTAGTCTTTTGACTGAAATGCCATTTTAGTTTTAGTTGCATTTTAGTCATTTGTAATTGTTTTTTTTTCTTCATATTTAGTTGACTAAAATCTAATGGGTTTAGTTAAATTGTAATGCAATATTTAAACATTTCTCTAGAATTTCGTAACCCATTATAAACTCCTGGAGTAAAACAAACATCTAAAATCATGTTAATTTTTTATGGTATAAAGGTTTGAACAAACTACACACTCTGGACAGTCTAAGGAGGTCTGTAATGCACACAGTGCTCTGGGTGGTCTGGGGAGGCCTGTAATGCACAGTGCTCTGGTTGGTCTGAGGAGACCCGTAATGCACACAGTGCTCTGGTTGGTCTGAGGAGACCTGTAATGCACACAGTGCTCTGGTTGGTCTGAGGAGACCTGTAATGCACACAGTGCTCTGGTTGGTCTGAGCAGACCTGTAATGCACACGGTGCTCTGGTTGGTCTGAGGAGACCTGTAATGCACACAGTGCTCTGGTTGGTCTTTGGAGACCTGTAATGCACACAGTGCTCTGGTTGGTCTGAGCAGACCTGTAATGCACATAGTGCTCTGGTTGGTCTGAGGAGACCTGTAATGCACACATTGCTCTGGTTGGTCTGAGGAGACCTGTAATGCACACAATGCTCTGGTTGGTCTGAGGAGACCTGTAATGCACACAGTGCTCTGGTTGGTCTAAGGAGACCTGTAATGCACACAGTGCTCTTGACGGTCTGAGGAGACCTGTAATGCACACAGTGCTCTGGTTGGTCTGAGGAGACCTGTAATGCACATAGTGCTCTGGTTGGTCTGAGGAGCCCTGTAATGCACACAGTGCTCTGGTTGGTCTGAGCAGACCTGTAATGCACACAGTGCTCTGGTTGGTCTGAGGAGACCTGTAATGCACACAGTGCTCTGGTTGGTCTTTGGAGACCTGTAATGCACACAGTGCTCTGGTTGGTCTGAGCAGACCTGTAATGCACATAGTGCTCTGGTTGGTCTGAGGAGACCTGTAATGCACACATTGCTCTGGTTGGTCTGAGGAGACCTGTAATGCACACAATGCTCTGGTTGGTCTGAGGAGACCTGTAATGCACACAGTGCTCTGGTTGGTCTAAGGAGACCTGTAATGCACACAGTGCTCTTGACGGTCTGAGGAGACCTGTAATGCACACAGTGCTCTGGTTGGTTGGGAGGCCTATAAATGCTGTACAGTGCTCTGGACGGAGGTCTGAGGAGGCCTGTAATGCTGCACAGTGCTCTGGACGTTCATCTGAGGAGGCCTTTGAATGCTGCACAGTGGTAACCACACCACACCACTAAGCACACTATGGTCTCTAGCTTGCATGCTGGGAGCGGAAGCACTCACAGGCTTTACAGGTTTAGCTCTGAGGAAACCGAAAGTTCACGTGGGTAACCGTCCCTCCCTCACTTTTGTCATAGTTTTTGACAATTGACGAAAATGTTGGGTCATTTTCATTTAGTTTTCGTCACTGGAAACATGCCGCTGATGAAAATGATGACAAATGCTTTCGCTGATTAAATTAACACTGCTTGGCCCTTTACTGTGATCAGCTGATCACATGTAAACAGACTTGCTGGTTATCGGCAGTCCTTTCCTCCCACACTCTGTCTGTGTGAGGAAAGGAGAGCCGATAACTAGCAAGGCTGTCAGTACATTGTTTACACTGATAACGAGGGCACTGATCATTATTGCCCTGATTGTCAGTGCAGCCTATCGGTGCCACTTATCAGTGCTCATCAATGACACCTATCAGTGCCACTTATCAGTGTCACCTGTCAGTGCTCATCAATGCCTTCTAAGCAGGACTCTGATGTGAGAGTGTCTCTCTCATACAGCCCAGAGCCTGCACTGATAGTTCCTCCTCCCTCGCATGGATGGGAGAGGAGAGAGACAATCTGCTCCTTCTCCTCCTGCCCCCGTCCACCTGTGCATGCACCATGGGAAGTGTGAAGTCCAGCAGCTGAATGATCATAGCTGCACATTTCCTGCGGTGCACACAGAAGGAGAGGGTGAAAGGGAGGGGGAACTGTTAGTGCAGGCTCTGGGCTGTATGAGAGACACTTTCAGCTCAGAGCCCTGCAGTCAGCAAACCTCTCCACCCCCCCCCCCCCAACAGTGGTAGAACGCCAGAGCCTGGTCGCAAGTGTGACCTTTGCTACCCTGATAGTTTCGCCACTGCTATGCGCGACATTACTTTTTTGATTTATACGACTCTGTATCACCAAACCCTGAATACTACACTACAAGACATCTCACTTTTTCACTCTCTACCTCCCATTGTCACTCCCATGATCTACTAGCTTTTCACAAAAAAATCCCTGGTTTCTTTGTTGGCGTCTTGATGCTCCTCCCCTCTTCCAAGCCCAGAAGCAAGTGCTATCAATCAAGGCTAATTTGTTATCCTCTGCTTGTTACCTGCGTAGTTGGACAGTGGTGGGACTGCACTGACAACCATGCATCTAGCCTCTAGCATCTAGCTTATACACAATGTGGAAAGTCAGAATAAAGTGCTACATGCATAGGTGTGCGCAGACTATTGCATTAGGGTGTGCACACCAAAGCCCAAACATGTGTGTTATATATATATATATATATATATATATATATATATATATATATATATATATATATATATATATATATATATATATATATATATGTATATATATATATATATACATTAATGTAAACTAACATTTTAAAATTTATTAAAACATGGATGGTGTCAGTAGAGCAGAGATTGGTGTCAGTTGGGCAGTGTCTGTAGTTCATTTTTTTTGTTTATTATTTATTTTTTGCTATAATATTTACAATTCATTTAGGAGCCCCAATGGGGGCTTTGGTGAAATATCAGGGGTCTGAACAGACACCTGATGTCTCACTTTTGCAACAGAGAAAGGGGTTGAGTACAGAGATTTCCCAGCCCCTTTCTCCGCAGCCTCAGCTGCACTGGACAGTGAATGAATGGGAAATGCTCTGTACTGAACGGCTTCCTGTTCATTCACAAACTGAAGCCTTGTAAACACAGTTTACTTGGCTTCATTTATGAATGAACACAGTGAGTGATCTGTACCAATCACTCACTATGCTCATTTAGAGAAAGAAGTGGCCGTTAAATGACACGGGTCCAGGCAGCAGGGGGAATGTATGCCACACGGTAGTGATTAGGGTGTGCACACCTGGCACATCCCCTGCGCACGCCTTTGGCTACATGCACTTTGTCCAATGGGGGACAGGAAGAACAACAAAGTGTAGGTTAGATTTTACCTTTTTGCCGACCGCCCTATAGCAGATTTACTGCTGCAGGGTGGCTGTGCTGTGCAGAATCATATATATATATATATATATATATATATATATATATATATTACTTTACTTTACTCCTGAGTAGGGGGTGCACATGCCACCGGCGCACCGCTTCTGCTGTGATTTGTCACAGCAGAAACTGATCAGCGGGTGTTGCCCAATGGATGTCCGTCGGCCCCCGCAATCGTCGCAAAAACACACAGAACTGAACTCTGCCTATGCAAAAAAAACAGAGCTCCCTCCTGACATGGAAAGTGATGGACGGAAAGAAAATCCATCACTTCCCTTAGTAAAAGCACCCCGCATAGTACACACAAACACTGGTTAGGCACACATTTAACCCTTTGATCACCCCAGCTGTTTAACCCTTTTCCAGCCAGTGTCATTAGTACAGTGACAGTGCATATTTTTAGCACTGATCACTGTATTAGTGTCACTGATTCCCACAAAGTGTCAATTAGTGTCAGAATGTCCACCGCAATATCGCTGTCCCGCTATAAGTCACTGATCGCCGCCATTATTAGTATTATAAATAAATAAAAATTCCAGTATACTGTATAGCCCTTGGTTTGTAGATGGTATAACTTTTGCGCAAACCAATCAATATACGCTTATTGGGATTTTTTTTTACTAAAAATATGTAGCAAAAAACATATTGGCCTAAATTTATGAAGAAATTTGATATTTTAAATTTTTTTTATTGGATTTGTTTTCAGAAATTTGCTTATTGGTGCAATTTCCTCCTTTCTTTCTCTTTAACCTAATACCAAATTCACTCAGGATGAAGCCATTTTCATTTACTATTTGCCATGTCGGGTCTCAAACAGCTCCATATGGCTCTCTATTGCTGTAGAGTCAGCGGTTTAAATAAGTTTTGCATATTTTCATTTGCATTTTTAATTGAGTCTAAAAGTATTTAACATATCTATTATTGTTTGTTGTTATAGTAAGAAGGATCAGTATGTAATCCCATTTCCATTATTCACCATAATACTTCCAGTATAACAGGGATATTTTCCATGTTCCATTATGAGACTTTGCTTAATAAAATAATTTCAAGTGACATTTTTTTTTTGTTTTAATGTGCCAACCCTTTACCTCTATGTGCCCCAGTCTTGGGCCATTGAATGATGTACAGTGGCATACAATGGAACAGATCAAGTGTTGAAGCTGCCACTAATTGAAAAGAATCTTTAAAAAGATTGTAAAGGCTCGTTTTTAATTTTTTTTTTTTTAAATAACAAACATATCATACTTGCCTCCACTGTGCAGCTCTTTTTTCAGAGTGACCCCGATCGTCCTCTTCTGGGGTCCCTTAGTGGCTCTCACGGCTCCTCCTTGCATCAGATAACCACCTAGGAGAAGCTCTCTCCGGGGGGGGTTACCTTGTGGGAGCGCCCCTGAGTCCAGCATTTGCGTCCATAGACACGAATGCCGGACTCGGCCTTGCCCCCCGACACCCGTGTCATTGGATTTGATTGACAGCAGCGGGAGCCAATGGCTGTGCTGCTATCAATTTGTCCAATCAAGAGCCGAGAACCCTGGGCAGAGGAAGAGCGCTTCTCCGGTGTGTGAAATTCCAGGGCTCGGGTAAGTAAAACAAGGGGGGGGGGGGGGGGGGGGGGGGGGGCGGTGACTGCCAAGTGTTTTTTCACCTTAATGCATAGGATGCATTAAGGAGAAAAAACACAATGGTTTACAACCCCTTTAAAGGGGTTGTAAACCCAAGAAAAAATAAATAAACCTGCAAAAAGGCATAATGAGCTAGTATGCGTAGCATACTAGCTCATTCTGAATTACTTACCTGAGATCGAAGCCCCTGCAGCTGTCCTTGTACACTGCTCCAGCAGCCGACATCGCTCCCGGAGTTACTTCTGGGTATCGCGGGTTCCGCCGCTGTGATTGGCCAGAGTCATGATGACATCTTGCGCGTGGGAGCTGCCGGTAACGGCACACTCACTAAAGCAACGGCACATACGTGCCATTGCTTCAGTTTGCTTCAGTGCACATGTGCCGATGATGTCGGCACATGCAAATACAGGGGATATCTTCTAAACCAGTGATGGCGAACCTTGGCACCCCAGATGTTTTGGAACTACATTTCCCATGATGCTCCACTACACTGCAAAGTGTATGAGCATCATGGGAAATGCAGTTCTAAAACATCTGGGGTGCCAAGGTTCACCATCACTGTCCTAAACTGTTCAGGTTTAGGAGATATCCTGGGTAGCTACAGGTAAGCCTTATTATAGGCTTACCTGTAGCAAAAAGTGTGTTGTAAGGGTTTACAACCACTTTAACTTTATTCATTATACATAGTCCTTGGTGACTTTCTTTAGGGGCAGTTTACACAATAGAAACACAGTCCCGGACGCGTTCCAGATGCATTCCTGCATGCGTGTTTTTGATGCGTTTCCGGTGCACTTCCAACACGCTTTTTGATGCTTTACAGTGCATTCTCCCTCTTTTTTTATTTCTTCACCTTAAATGGGGTCATGTGCATTCCAGTGCGTTTTTGCTGTGTTTATATGCATTTGAGTGCGTTTTTATGCGTTTTACCAAGTTCCAGTACAGTTCAGTGCAGAAAAAAAATGCAGCTTGTTGTACTTTTTTTTTTCTGGAACTGACTGCGCTGGTGTGCACTATGCCATTGGAAACCATATACCCTACTATATATGCATTTCTGATGCAGAAAAACGCACTGGACTGCATGTGCTTCAAACCAGCTTTTAATCTCTTAATTAGTTGTATGCTTTAGGCCCCTTTCACATGGGCTTTCCGATCAGGTCAGTCTGTCAGTTTTTTCGCCCTATGGATCGTTGGAGGTGAGCGGTGACATGTCTGCTATTTGATCCGATCCTGTCTGTGAAATCCAGATGGACGGTGACCCTATTTTCCATCCGTCTGGCGGATCGGATCAGATGGGATCGGATGAAGTACAAGCAGTCTATTTTCATCCGATCTCCCCATAGAGAAGAGTGGGACTCTGATAGGTCCGTCTCAGCACAGAGAGTGGAGGAATCTGTCATCCACCTGCTCAGCAGGGATCAGCGGATCGATCCCCCGCTGAGCAAAGCAGAGTCCACCGGGCGGAATGCCCGTGTGTAAGAGCCCTAAGGGGGCTGTTCACAACAGGTGCTTTGGCAACTTGCCCAGCACAGTTCCCATGCAATACAAAGTAAAGTCTTGTTCCCTATCTGGACACTTTAAAAAAACTAAGGCATGCAGTATTTTTTTTTTCCCAATGCAGCATGGCAGCCAATAGAACGTAATGTCATTTGTGATTTCAATACATTTCTAGAGTAATAAAAAAAAAAAAACATTGCAGATTCAGCACATTGGCACAATTTCTTCCAGGGCACACAAGCACCTGTGTACTTAGTGCAGCTGCTGGCACAGTGATACCTCACATGTGTGGGACGATCGTTGTTTGTATACGCCATTGCTTGAGAGGACGGGGGCACTTTTATTTTTTAATTATTCATTTATTTTATTTTTACACTGTTGCTTTCATTTTCTTTATTTTTTATATCACTTTTTTTGCTGTCACAAGGAATGTAAACATCCTTGTGACAGCAATAGGCACGTGACAGGTACTCTTTATAAATAAGATACTATGTATTGGTTGCGCTTATGGAAATAAAACAAACACATCCTAAGTGAATAACATCAACACATTTCTTCAAAAGTGCAAATAGCTTAGTTTAAACAAAGTTCATATTGAAAAGATCTTTAAACACGGTGCTCCTAAAATGTGATCTTCTGCAGCCTTCACCCTACGGAGGTCATAAAATACATGCCTGTGCCTCAATCCCCGACACCTATTCACCACTACGCTCACTTCAATGTTAGACCTATATAAGGTCCAACCTCGCCTTCCCCAGCTGGGGTGTGATCGAGGTTTGTAGGACTGCTGATCAGTATCCTTCTCCTCCTCTCCGAATTTCACTAGGTACTTTATATGAACTGTATAAAGAAACTCCTTTTTCTTCCACTTCCCCTTGGTCAAAGTAAAAGTACTTCCATAGTGTAGTATTTGAAACCACTTAAAATGTATTAACATAATTTACTTACATTACAGATTAAAACAATGCATTTGTTTCCCTGTTTCCAGCGGAGCTGTGGCTCCCGTGTTCTCCAGATGCAATGTCACCCGACTCCGCCCAACGTGTATCGTCACTACCACATGACTTTCTCAGGGGTCACATTTTAGGAGCACCTTCTTTTAAAGATCTTTTCAATATGAACTTTATTTAAACTAAGCTATTTGCACTTTTAAAGATTTGAGATTTGTTGATGTTATTCACTTAGGATTTGTTTGTTTTTATCTTGATAAGAGCAACCGATACATAGTATCTTTTATTTTAAATTTTTTGAGTTGTGGGAACACAATATTTTGGTTTGCAGTTGTCGCACATTCACAGCTTGGGAAATTCTAAGGAGATAGCACAGGATAACATACTCATCTACTAGGTACTCTTTATAGAGAGATTGGGGGTTTTTAAGACCCCAAATCCTTACTCTGCATTCAAAACCCCTAGATGTTTTTGAATGCTTTTGATTTTTAAAAACTGGTGCAGATAGTTTCTGAGTAAACTGGAAGTAATGTCATGTCATCACTTCCGGTTTACTATTATTAACAGCCGAGCAAAGCCGATCCAGGCTATATTTGGCTGTCCAGGCAGCCGGTGGATGCACCAGCTCGTCGCTTGGGTCTCCCAGTGGGATGGGAGAGCCAGAGCGAGCCGCAGAAGGCGGATAACGACCCCTCCTGCTGCTTATAATAGCAATCGAGTGGCTAGCAAGCTGTTCCGATTGCTATTGCAAGAGAGCTCCAAAAAACAATACCTGGGTGATGCCTGCAGCTGCATCCCGGTACAACCACCGAAAGAATGGGAAGGGGATAAGGAGCCACCTCTTCCCTATTGCCTGGGGGCGGTGACACTCCCCCTGAAAAATCTTGCCCAAGGCAAACTCCTTGTTTGCCTCGTGGTAGATACGCACCTGGTTGCTGGTGTTAACGAGCCTTTAAAGCAAGGTTTCTCAACCAGGGTTCCTAGGGTTCCTCCAGAGGTTGCTAGGGGTTCCTCGATTTCTGCTTCCCAGATGTATAACCGCAGACACTATTGATCTTTTTAGCTATCTGTATAGAGGGGTTATTACCAATGACCACAAATGTAAGGAGCATTCTTCCTACAGACCATCATACTAATGTATTGTGAGCTGTAAATATATTATTTATTAGCAGTGGTTCCCTAAAATTAAAAAAAGTTATGTCAAGGGTTCCTCCATGTTAAAAAGATTTAGAAAGGCTGCCTTAAAGCATTTTTCCAGCAAAAACATTTCATTAGGCTTTGCATAAAGTGTACAAGGTTAAATCCCCTATCAGGTTGTTATTGCCATCTGTGTTCCTGTCATAGAGGTTTCTCCTGCCTTCATGTCAGTACAGGAAGTGACTGGAAATGTCTTTATTGGGGACAGAGACCGAAATAGAGAAAGGTTTGTGTTTTGTATGGACCTTTCTGTCCAAGCGGCAACTGCGTCTTTCATTTCTTGTACAGGTATTACAGGGACAGGAAATGAGGGAACGTCTCTCCAAGGGCACAGATTTAAAAAAAGGAGGGAATCTCTACTTAACGTAGACCAAAAGATATTTGCTAAAATCCTTGCCAATCGACTGAAACATCTTCTCCCCTCGATAGTTCACCCTGACCACACAGGCTTTATTGTAGGCCGTGAGGCTAGGGATAACTCCATTAGGGCTCTCCAGCTCATCCATTGGGCCCGAGCACATAACTGTTCATCCCCATACCTGATCCTTTCTACCGACACTGGGAAAGCTTTCGATCGGGTGGATTGGGACTTTATCATGGCTGTCCTGATGAGGCGTTGGATTTCGGCGCTCTACACATCCCCTACCGCCCAGGTCAAGGTGAATGGCTTTCTTAACTCGGAGTTCTTCGTTCAGAATGGCATGAGGCAGGGGTGTCTGCTTTCACCCCTCCTGTTTGCTCTGGTGTTAGAACTGCTGCTCTGGAGCATCTAAGATATTCGTAGTATCAAGGGAGTTTTGGTTGGTTCAGTGGAACATAAATTATCGGCGTATACTGATGACATTCTTTTCCATGTCACGGACCCTTTTGTCTCATTGCCAATTTTCGGATAAATTATGCAAAATCTGAAATTCTGCCGATTACTATTCTTCCAGCTCTTGCTACTACCTTGAAGGTAGCATTCCCATTTACTTGGGCTTCCACCTCCATAAGATATCCGGACATTCAACTTACCGATTACCTGGATTCCCTATACACACACAATTATGCTCCCTTACTCCAGAAGATTCGCCAAGATCTACAGTCCTGGGATAGAGCAACTTTTACATGGATTGGCCGCACAAACATTAAGATGACCATATTGCCCCTGCCTTTTCCTCCTGCAGATGGTGCCCGTGTCCCTGCCTAGACACTTTTTTACTGAGCTCCACAGCCTCTTCACCTCGTTTTGTTTGGAAAGGCAAGAGACCACGTCTCGCCATGGCTTTGTTGCAACAGCCCAAACAGCTGGGCGGCCTTGGCATCCCCAGTATTTTACAATATTAACAAGCTGTTGCTCTGCAGCGCATTCTTAACTGGAGATTTTACACCTCCTCTAAATTATGGGTCCCCCTTAAGAAATTGATGGCAGGCTGTTATCTATCCTACGCAGCATGGGGACCTGTCCCGCTTTATGGAGGGTCACAACTTAACCTCGCTGGCCACCCTTAGGGAGCGGTACAGTAGTCTCCCCTTTGACTTTTGGAGGTATCTTCAACTGATTTTGTCTCTTCACAGCACCGCATATCTCCGATTAGGTATCCTCTTACAGAGTTTGAACGCTTATTGGTTGCTGACAACCCTCTACCGCATATGATCACAGCTCTCTATAAATTACTTGATTCAGCTGCCACTAACCCAAAACCATTATTCAATAGGGAATGGGAGTGGGATCTCCGGTGTGAGTTCACTGAGGTGCAATTGCACCACTTGTACCGTTTCACAAACTCTAGCTCAGTAGTTTCTAAAATGCAAGACAAAAACTATTAGCTGCTCTCACTGTGGTACCGAATATCCATGTCCCTTGCTAGAATTTACCCATCAGTCTCTGACTTGTGCTGGAGGGGGTGCCGGCAGAGGGGAACACTCATCCATATTTGGTGGGACTGTCTATTGTTATCACCCTTTTGGTCTGCTGTCTGCAGACGCATATGGGATAGTTTTGGTATTGATGTACCTTTTTCCCCAAATCACTTTTTGTTTCAAATTCCCCCCCATCCCCCTCTCTCACTATAAACGCAGTGCTCTCCCTCACCTCCTCAATGCCTCAAAGTGCCTTATACCAATTCATTGGAAGAGCACGCAAGTTTCCGAGCGAGCTGGACTGACTTGGGAAGGTGGCTGAGATCATGGAAGCAGAGGAATGGGTGGCCACCTGCAAGGGAACTCGTGAGCGCTTCGACTCAATCTGGGCCTCATGGCGGATTCATACCTCTGGACAGTCCACAGTTTCCTCTAGTCTAGATATTGCTTTGCTAACCTTGGCAGATCCTGCACTCGGGCAACTTGTCCATGTGAACCGGAACCTGAATCCGGTTCAGAACCAGATAAAGAACTAGAATTGGTGTTCCTAGTTTAGCCAATAAATCAGGTGTGCTTGCCGATTTTGGAGGCCTTAGCGGTACTTGTATATTTTTCATGTTTTATATGTTCCCACTTTATTTTATGTGTTCATAAGATACTGTAAGGTTTTTTCCTTGATTTATTATGCAAGCCTTCTCTCCTTCCCCCAAAGTTTGAGGGGACTGTCCACTTAGATCGAAAATCTAGGACAGGGGCAGGCTTGTAATAGTTATGGTGTAATGATTTATTGTGCTTCGGATATCAGTATTTGTCCTTGAGGTGAATGCTGCCTCCCCTTTCCCCTTAGCCCTTTTTCTTTTCACTGTTTTGTATGACTTAAAATGTCAAATAAAATAAAGATTATATAAAATCGGTTAAAGGATTAGAACCTTTAACAATGTTTTTTTATCTTGTTCCGGTGCACCCCTCTACTGTTTTTTTTTGTATGTTTTTGAGGCTGGGTTTCCTTGCATCCAATTTGCATGTCAGGAGACTGTAACCGGCTCGTCATGGAGCCACACAGCTCAGGAGTGGCTCCGGTGCAAATTGCACAGGAGTCCTGTGCGTTTTCTGGTTCGTTTCAGGTCGTAATTCAGCCACAAATTCCAGATGAAATCGGACCTGAAATGGTGAATGGAGATTCGCCGGACCCCCTGCTGTGAGCCACTCCGTTCCTCAGTGTAAACACAGCCTCAGTGCTGTGGGGACAGGAAATGAAATAGTTGGAAATAAAAAAAATACCCCATTGACTTGGATAGAGATGTACTGTATACTGCAGATCTAGCCTCATTATAAGGTCCACTTTCAAATACTAGGCAGATGGAAAGCAGATGAGCAGATGAGCAGATGGGGAGGGGAAGACGGGTGCTAGCAAAGGCTTGGATAAAAGTATAACCATATGTAGGAAAATTAAACTCCAAACTGGAATATGTGTTTTAGAAAGAACAAGCAATGCTTGGGACCCAATGTCGGTTTTTCTCTACGGTCTCCCTTCAGGGAAATTTCCCTTCACTTCCTGTCTTAGGGTAAGTTGTCAAAAATAGAAGGGAAATCCAAACTTGCCAATGTTTTTGAGACTCTTAAGGCCAGCCATAGACAGGGGAATCCCTCCTGCCGAGCAATTGTCTTCTCCCGGCGGGGGGAGCCAGTGATTATCGCTAGCAGTTATAGCAACCGCTTGCGATAATTGCAAGCAAATCTGGCAGGCTGGTTGTACCCATGCTGATCAATCGCTCAACTTGGTTCATTCAGCCTGCCCATTACTGGTTCATCAGGAACCGGCTGAGATTTAAACCATCTATGACCAGCCTAACTCTAGGACATATCTGTAGGAAAGGAGTGAGGGAAAATCTCAATGGGGGAACAGCAGAACAAATAGAGGCTTTAACCCTTTCACACACTTTTCAAAACTAAATAAAACGTTTTGACTGGAGTTGCACTTGAATTATAACTTTTTTTATTTTTTTTTTAAAAATGATGCAAATAGCTATGGTTTACTTAGTGTGATGAAGCAAAGAAAGTCAGAGGTGTTTGCATTTTAAGTGGCTGCTATGGGTTAGTCAGTTTGAGCCAGTGAGGACAAAAATATAGGATCGGCTATAGCGGATTTGTTTTTTAAAGATGCAGGCTCCAGGGTTGCCATACCAGCCAATGTACCGAGTGAGTCACTGAGCTCATCTATGCTTAAAGTTGAAGTTTAGGTATGGTCATTTTTTCATAGTTACCTTGGTTCAGCTTGGACCAATAAGTATGCATGTGCCATACCTGTGGGATCCCCGTAGAAGATTGATGCCACTGCAGTAGGCACTACAGTATTGCTGCTAGCTTCTGGGTCTCTTGCCAATCGGCTGCCCTGCTGCTTACTGAAAACAGGATACCACCTTCTCAGCACAGGTGCCATTCAGAGAGCACTTTGCATTTTTCAATTAATGCAAAGTGTTCTCTTGTTGGATAAGACAGGTTATGACTTCACTGCATTGCCTCTCCAGCCCGTCCAATCAGAGAACGCTTTGGTGGAGCAATTGAGAGACTTGAGACTCAGAGCACTAACTTGCTAGAATAAATAACTCCCGAGACACAGTAAAAAACTGTGTCCCAAGCATACAGAAGCTGCTTAATGGACAAATGTGACCTCTATTTATCAAAACAGTATAAACTTTATTAATTTACAAAATAATTTATAATCAAAAAATAGATGATACCCCTTCACCTTGATAAAATAGGACAACATTGTCTCACTTTATATTCCTAAAGGGACAACACATATGGCCAAAAATAAATTTGCATACTCCTAATGATCAGGTCAGTAAAAATTAGCAACAATGGTCTGGCAATTACTTGACTAAGTTCCCTAAGTACCCTCAGGTGCAAGCCATCTGGTCCCAGGGATTTATGAAGGTTAAGTTTCCCGCAATTCGCGGCCAATCTGCCCGCAATTCAAAACACTGAAGTGTAAATGAAGTGTAAATGAAAAGTGCATGGTAGCCAATTTTAGTAAATCTCCCCCTTAGCGATTACCCAATTGTTTTTTATACAGTATAATTACTAATTTGCTAGAAAAAGGTGCTGTCTGTATAGAAGATATTATCAAGAGTAAACAAGCTGTTAGATTCAGGCAACTTTGGCTGGTGTGATTCCACCTAAAATATCAGTTTTGGCTTTTCATCATTCCCATAGACACATTTTAAATTGCAGTGTCCGGCCAGGGTTCAAAGTTTGTTAGGTTATTCCAAACACCTGCATTACTGCATCTCATTTTATAAGTGTATGGCCACAGCAGGATTGAGTACCGCTGGATACATACATCAGATATATCTATATACACTATATTACCAAAAATATTGGGAGGCCTGCCTTTACACACACATTCATTTTAATGACATCCCAGTCTTAGTTCGTAGGGTTCAATATTGAGTTGGCCCACCCTTTGCAGCTATAACAGCTTCAACTCTTCTGGGAAGGCTGTCCACAAGGTTTAGGAGTGTGTCTATGTGTAGATTTGACCATTCTCCAAGAAGCGCATTTGGGAGGTCAGGCACTGATGTGTCCCAAAGGTGTCCTGTCAGGTTGAGGTCAGGACTCTGTGCAGGCCAGTCAAGTTCCTCCACCCCAAACTCGCTCATCCATGTCTTTATGGACCTTGCTTAGTGCACTGGTGCGCAGTCGTGTTGGAACAGGAAGGGGCCATCCCCAAACTGTTCCCACAAAGTTGGGAGCATGAAATTGTCCAAAATGTCTTGGTATGCTGACGCCTTAAGCGTTCCCTTCACTGGAACTAAGGGGCCAATCCCAACCCCTGAAATATAACCCCACACTATAATCCCCCCCCAACAAATGATTTGGACCAGTGAGTGCACAAAGCAAAGTCCGAAATTTTTGTAATAAAGTGTGTGTGTGTGTGTGTGTGTATATGTATATGTATATGTATATATATATATATATATATATATATATATATATATATATATAATATATAAACACAGGATAGAGGAGCACCGCTGGATACATACATCAGATAGTTCTATATCTATATATGTATACTGAACATCATTTGCTATTTCCTGTCTATAGGAGTTGACTAGGAACAAAACAGTTATTGTTCACCGATTCACCGATTCAACAAAAGGAAAAAATAATTAGATGAACTATAATTTATATAACATAGAGGGTGGTCATAAGGATTGAGGTAAGAGAGAGGAATAAGTTAGGGGTTAGGAACTTCTTCTTGGTTTTCTGAAAGTTATTGTATCCAGAGACCCTAGAAACCTATGAAGACTTCTATTCTGCCCTTCAATATAGCGGATACATTTTAGTTTATTACTATCCATGCAAGTTTCAATTTTACCAGTTGAAATGGAATAGATGATGCCTTCCTTAGTCTGTCTGACTATTCTAGTTGCCAAGAAAATAAAGGACATTGATTTTCTGGAGCGCCCAGATACAGTGCCTTGCAAAAGTATTCACCCCCCTTGGCATTTTTCATGTTTTGTTGCCTCACAGCCTGGAATTAACATGGATTGTTTGAGGATTTGCATCATTTAATTTACAGAATGTAAATAGAAAGTGAAAAGAGCAGCGCTAAACCAAATGAACATCCAATGAAGTAACAGTGCTTAATACCAACTCTAGTCAGTAGTATAAATACAACACCTGTGGAAAAAGGAGGGGTATACCCACCTCACATCAGAGAAGTTGCTAAATAAAGTGCCATAAAACATAACACATATAACACTCTATAACTTCCCCACTTATTTGTGAATAATCATGTGTCACATGTAAACATAAACATAAATAAATATATATAGTGCAAAATTCGGTGAAAAAGAAGAAAAAAACTTCCAAATATATTGAGTGTAATTAAATAATATTTCCACCCGTGCAGCATGAAAGTAAAAATAAAAATAGATCAGAAGAGTAACAGTCCATCCAGAGAGGTCTTCAAATTTCAAGTGATCCACCACCAAGGGAAGCAAGATAAGATTTACTACTTACCACAACGCCATGACACACCATTACAGAGTGTCATGGTAAGCATGAACAGAAATGTAGCTCTCCTCGGATCCTGGGTGATATGACAGACTCCCACAACTTAGACAGACCACTCCACACTCTCTGATAAAATCTCTCAATGAAGGCTCAGCGATGTATACCAATGCCCATGAAAAAGAGAAGGGGCTCCAATAGTGTAAAATCCAAGGTTTATTGTACAGTAAAGAAATAAATGCACTTACATTTAAAAAAGCGGAATTGAGCCTTAAGTATATGCGCCGGCAGGACGCAAACAACACAGACCCGTCCTTCCTGGAATCCCAATACAGCATAGAGGTGACGTCAGCGCGTCGCTCCGCCCTACCGGTTTCGCAATAGAATTGCTTCGTCCAGTGCCCCTGGACGTCTGACCACAGATTTTCTATTGGAATAAGGTCTGGGCTTTGACTAGGCCATTCCAACACATTTACATGTTTCCCCTTAAACCACTCAAGTGTTGCTTTAGTAGTCTGTTTTTGGTCATTGTCCTGCTGGAAGGTGAACCTCCGTCCTAGCCTCAAATCACACACAAAGTGGTACAGGTTTTGCTCAAGAATATCCCTGTATTTAGCACCATCCATCTTTCCCTCAACTCTGACCAGTTTCCCAGTCCCGACTGCTGAAAAACATCCTCACAGCATGATGCTGCCACCACCATGTTTCACTGTAGGGATGGTGTTCTTTGGGTGATGTGATGTGTTGGGTTTGCGCCAGACATAGCATTTTCTTTGATGGCCAAAAAGTTAAATTTTAGTCTCATTAGACCAGAGCACCTCCCTCCATACATTCTGGTAGTCTCCCACATGCCTTTTCGCAAACTCAAAACGTGCCATTTTGTTTTTTGCTAAAAGTAATGTCTTTCTTCTGGCCACTCTGCCATAAAGCCCAACTCTATGGAGCGTACGGCTTATTGTTGTCCTATGTACAGATACTCCAGTCTCTGCTGTGGAAGTCTGCAGCTAATCCAGGGTTACCTTCTCTGTGCTGCCTCTCTGATTAATGCCCTCCTTGCCAGGTCCGTGAGTTTTGGTGTGTGGCCGTCTCTTGGCAGGTTTGCTGTTGTGCCATGTTCTTTCCATTTGGTTATGATAGATTTGATGGTGTTCCTAGGTATCATCAAAGATTTGGATATTTTTGTTGTAACCTAACCCTGACTTGTACTTCTCAAGGACATTGTCCCTTACTTGTTTGGAGAGTTCCTTGGTCTTCATGCAGTGTTTGGTTAGTGGTGCCTCTTGCTTAGGTGTTGCAGCCTCTGGGGCCTTTCAAAAAGTTGTGTATATGTAATGACAGATCATGTGACACTTAGATTGCACACAGGTGGACATCATTTCACTAATTATGGGACTTCTGAAGGTAATTGGTTGTTTTTTATTTCTGAAAAATAGTTTTATGTATATATTTTTCTAATTTTACTAAACCAACTTAGACTATTGTGTTCTGATGCATCACATATAATTCAGATTTAAAAAAAACATTGAACTAAAGGCTGTAATGTAACAAAATAGTTAAAAATAATAAAAAGTGAATATTTTTGCAAGGCACTATATATCCCTGGAGGGGTGCTAGTTTATTAGAGCTTCAGATGGGGATTTGCTGAAGTATTTTTTAGTGAGAAGTAGATTGGTAAGATCCACCATATATGTGTATATATATATATATATATATATATATATATATACTGTGCCATTTTTGTCAGCAGCCACAGAAGTAATTAGGCGAAGGAATGAAATACAATATGATGGAACCATGTACCACCTTAACAGGACCTTAAAGTTTGCCACAATTATTAGGGTGTTAATGTAGGACTTTGAACCTCTAGATTAGTGGTCACTAAGCTGTAGCCCCCAGGCCCTTTTGTTGCCTTTATCCAACCATTGGGGCACTATTTTTTTTCCATTAATACAAGACACTGTTATTGGGCACCATTGCTTCCACTGACACCCAACAGTGGGGCATATTTCCTCCCACAGACACCAACAATGGAGCACTATTTCTCCCACTGACAGAAACAATGGGGCACTATTGATTCCACTGACACCCGTGGGGCACTATCTTCCCACTATACCAACATCGGGGCACTATTCTTCCTCCTACTGACCACCAAGACTGAGGCATTGTTTACTCTCACTGACACTGGAGCATTTTCTAACCTCACTGGCCAAGGTCTGCCCCTTCCTAAATGCTAAAAGACAGTAAACCGGCCCTTTGCTTAGAAAGTTTGGAGAACTATAGTCTTATCATGCCATTCTCCCAGATTCATTCTTTTGCCCAGGTCCTGCTCCCACTTTTCTGCTTAGGCAATTTTTTTTTTAGAAACAAAGTAAAATATTTTATATAGTAGAGATATGATATGTGTGCAGTCATCCTGTCAAGGTTACTGCAGAGGAATACTAAAGTGACATTTTGGCGTCAAATCATTGCCTTTCTCGATAAATTTAAGAAATTGGCATATTTAGTTTAATCAATACAGTATAGTATTTGGCATATGATATTTCACTTACTAGGTTATCCTTGACAGGTTGCCCTGGTTATTGCAAAGATCTGTTATTCTAAGAAGGCTTTTATTGGTCCACCAGGAAAAATCTTTGGGTTAGAGCGTTGAGACAGAAGTTTCGCTTATGCTTAGTGCAAAGGCAATTGCACAGATACAGGAAAAAGGGAAGTGATGGACACTTGATTTCAGGTCTGTCAAATGCATTTTGAAGAAAAAAACGGATGTGTGAATACTTTAATATTTATTTAAGGTGGATCTTTGAGGGCCTGCGGTAACACACATGCAATATTGACTGCATTTCTGTGTGTCGAGGCATGTTGCATTAGTTAATTTTATTCTAAATAGGCTTTAAAAGTTCTTCAGTGCATGGAAAAAATGCATCTGAAATATTTTTGACAACATACACTATATTACAAAAAGTATTGGGACGCCTGCCTTTACACGCACATCAACTTTAATGTTTGACCATTCTTCCAGAAGTGCATTTGTGAGATCAGGCACTGATGTTGAACAAGAAGGCCTGACTCGCAGTCTCTGCACTAATTCATCCCAAAGGTGTTCTATCGAGTTGAAGTCAGGACTTTGTGCAGGCCAGTCAAGTTCCTCCACCCCAAACTCATCCATGTCTTTATGGACCTTGCTTTGTGCACTGATGCACAGTCTTGCTTGAACAGAAAGGGACCATCCCCAAACTGTTCCCACAAAGTTAGGAGCATGATATTTTCCAAAATGTGTTGGTATTCTGAAGCCTTAAGGGTTCCCTTCAGTGGAACTAAGGGGCCAAACCCAACCCCTGAAAATGAGCACCATATCATAACCCCCCTGCCACCAAATGATTTGGATCAGTTCAAAAATCAAGGGGTACCATTCTTTTAACAAGCATTGCCACAACGCATGAGTGGGAATGTGCACCCTTAGTCCATTTATTAGATCAGGCCACTGTAAGGGAAAGCAGAAAATAGGAGGTCATTGGACTTGGAGATGAAATGGCAGGGCATCCAGGGGCCAATGTCAAATGGCTTTAGGCAAAGAGAATAAGGTCTTAAAAACTGAGTTAGTTCAGGTAACCTGACCTATCCTGCTGGCTTCAGGTCACTGTGAGTTAGCGCAATTAAATACCCAACTTTTACAGCTCAAAGTTGAGTTTACTGCACCTAACCTGTCTCCGAAATGCCTGCCACACCACCTTTTTTTAATATATTTAGTGCTGCATTGTGTGTACAGCTTGGACTTTGCTTTTAAAGAAAGGGTGAATATAGGAAGAGTGCAGCGGAGAGGAGCAGAGGTCAGAAGCATTTGGATCAAGAGAATAGGAGAGGACAACTTATTCCAAGCAGCTGGCACTCAATAACATTGCACTGATGTCACACAGCTATAAATAGCCCCGATGGCTAAGGAGTCACTTCCTGTTCTGTCCATATCCAACTGTCTAGCATCAGAAATGCCTTATAAGTTATCATACTGTATTTTAGAAATACATGTCTGCTATTGCATTGCAGTGCTTGTAGTAATACCATCTTTCTATAGCATATTTTTAGAAGGTGGCATTTACTTTGCTAAAACACTTTGTATTGTCAAGAAATATTTTACATATTTCACCTTTTTCATTCTTAGTTGTGTCTTAGTACTACTTATTTAATTCAATCTCCTTGAAGCCACTTTCAGCCTACATGCACTCCAGCCATGGCTGCATTGTGGCTGCAGTTTTCCTTATAGCGACAACAGGGGACCAGGCATATGTAATGTGTGCTGAAATGGCTACTTGTAGATTCCACCACATGCCCATGTGGCAGGAACAGAGCTTGTCACCCCAGATCAGAAAGTGCTTCCACTTTAACCACATGCCGACCGGGCCATAGCCGAAAGACGGCTACAGCGCGGTCGGCTTATTCTGGGTGGACGTCCGTGGGACGTCCTCCCAGAATAGTGCTCCCGCGCGCCCCCAGGAACATCCTTGACCGTCGGGTTCAGACAGATAGTGTCGAGAACTGTCCCCCCCCATCGGATAGTGACCGCCCCGTACTGCGCAGATGCAATGCTTGCACAGTATGGAGGACAAGGAGACTCTGAAAATCTCCAAAGATGAACGACGCCTGCGCACTTGCTAGTACCTTCTGCCCTGAGTCCAGCTTCAAGCTCCACCATGCAAGTGGACATACGGTAGATGATGTAAAACAGCACTTAGTAACAGGGCACCTCTCGGGCTCGATTCGCTCGCCACGGTTCGGGCACGGCCTCGCTTCGCTCTGCAAATTTTAATTCTAACTCTATGTGCAGTTGGATGGTGGGGCTTGAACCTGGACTCAGTGCGCAAGCGCCATTCATCTTCGGAGACTTTCGGCGTCTCCTTGTCCTCCATATTGCGCAAGCACAGTACAGGGTGGACACTGTCTGACGGGGGACAGTATTCGACAGTACACCGGCGCATCACGAACCACGGTAAACGACTGCAGGACGCCGGTTCCTCCCTCCCCTCTCTGTACCGCTCGGTGCAGTGTGAGAGGAGAGGAGGAGAGAGCGGATGCAGTGCTGTGGGCACTACAGATCCAGTCCACAGTGCTGCTCAGTGCCCATACTATGCCAGTACTCTGCCATAGTATGCAATACTCTGCCAAAACTATGCAATACTCTGCCAATACTCTGCCAATACTCTATAATAGTCTGCAATACTCTGCCAATACTCTGCCAATACGCTGCCAATACTCTGCAATAAATTTTAACATAAACAAAGAATTTTATTTAATTTATTTTTACAGAATTTTCAGTCTTTTTTGATTTATAGCGCAAAAAATTAAAAACCCAGCGGTGATAAAAAAAAAAAAATACCACCAAAGAAAGCTCTATTTGTGTGACTAAACTGAGTAAAAAAATCGTTTTTTTTTTAAAAAAAAGGACAAACATTTCATATGGGTAGAGTGTTGCATGACTGAGTAATTGTCATTCAAATTGTGAGAGCACCGAAAGCTGAAAATTGGTCTGGTTAGGAAGGGGGTTTAAGTGCCCAGTGGTCAAATAAGTAATTTCACTAACAATTGCTAACTTTTATCCAATCCCCTAGGGCAGTGGTTCTCAACCTCGGTCCTCAAGTACCCCCAACGGGCCATTTTGGGAACTTCCATTAGATAAAATTGCTCTTATCAATACCATGTCATTGATATTGATTTAAAGCAGCTGTGCAAAGTAAAGGAAAACCTGAAAACATGGCCTGTTGGAGGTACTTGAGGACTGAGGTTGAAAACTACTGCCCTAGGGGACCAAGAGCATGTAGCATTTGAGATCCTTCCTGCCGTTGCAAAGCAGTGTGATTGTAAACATTTCCCCTTGTTGTCTGAGAACACTGCTAGAAAGAAGATGGACTTGTGCTTGACAGCACAGGTCTCTGGCAGCAAGGGCCACTTTGGCGATTAGTGCTGCCATTCTCAACAGGTCATAAAGCCTATATCTTTGTGTAGTCTATCTGCCGGTGCTTCCAAACATACACAGCCCCTGCCATTGGATCACATAAAGCCACTTTTACAAATGAACAATTGGCTCTGTGGGGTTATGTCATACACAGCACTGGCCACACAGATTTGAGTACTAATTTTTAATAGCAACAGATAACTTAACACTGCGGGTATGTGTAGTCAATCTACAGTATGTCTGCTTGTAAACCTGCACAGCCCCAGCTAATGGATCACACAGAGCTGCAGTACTTGGTGACCTTTACCATAATGAATGAACAATCGGCACTGTCTGGGTAGCACTGATTAGGGTTGCCACTCATCTCTAATTCACCCAGTTTTGAATCATGTGTCTGGGTTTCAGACCGCCTGAAACTCAAGTGCCAAAGCTCACCGTCCACTGTCTGCGACTAAAATCCCCCCCCTCCCTCCCTTCTCTCTCCTGCCCCTGAGTAAGTGAGTAAGGGGGGCTCCAATCTAAGGAGTGCTCGGACGACTCTAAAGAAAGAGGGGCTTTGGGAACCCTGTTTTGCATCAGAGTTACCCTTTACACCAGAGTCCACAGTGTTCACCCTTAAAAAATCAAAAATAAAATTGCCATGCACTGCTACATTAGCAGTGCATGGCAATTTAATTTTTTATGTTCCGGCTTGGCTTAAAGAAAAGTTGGCAACCCCAGCGCTGTTTTTTCAACCATATTAGTCAAAGAGGGAGAGGGGGATAGTTGTTCAGTGCTGGCTTTACCTTCTTCCACAGGATCATCCATAAATTGGGCTTAGGAATAGGGTGGAGCTGCCACCAGCAATAACAAAAATAAAGATGAGTTTTTACTCTGCAACAGGACCACCAATCTGTACAGGACCAAGTGCTAAATGCACGTGGTCCACTTTGGGATTAAATAACAGTTAAAAAAACAAGTTAGAATTCTTCTTTAAGAGTAAGTGCGATTCCTACCTTTTGTTTGGAGAGCCAGTTCATACAGGTGACACTTATGTATGCAATGTTGAGATGACCCAATACTGTAATTCTCTGTGTGAATATTTGCATATTACATCTTGTGGTCAACTGTAGCTAGAAAATTTGAGACTGCTATTATTGACATCTTGTATCTCTCCGTGGTTGGTATACTTGGTTAATCCCAGTTTGCTGGGATACTTACCTGGCATATTACATGATGACCTGCTGGAATTCTTGCCCGACATGTTAAACCTTTTTGCAAATATTACTGTTCACATTACATATGGCTGGGGAGCTTACTTGGCATGTTACATCATCTTTTGAATATTCATTATATTATATAGCACTGTGATTGCTGCTTGGCATGTTACATCTTGCTGTAAATATTAGTTTGGCTATTATATCTGATCAAATATTTCTTGTCATATTCCATCTTGCTATGCATAAAAATTGGCCTACTGCACCTTCCTGTTAATATTACTTGGCATATTACATATTGCAGTGAGTTTTATTTAGCCAGCATTATGCTGTGAATATTACTTGGCATATTACAGGTAGCTGGGAGTTTTGCTTGGCATATACAGTACCATGTTATTGTGACTATTACCAGGCATATGACACCATGCTGTGACCATAAATTGGTGTACCAGAGCTTACTGTGAATAGGTTTGGAATATTACATGCAGATGTGAATGCCACTTGGCACATTATAATGTATTATGAAGGTTATTTGACATATAAACCCTTTACCTGCCAAAGTCACTTTTGCTTACGCATATGTTTAAAAATAATTATTTTAGGCCTGAAAATTGGTTAACGATTCCAAACATTATATATTTTTTTGAAGCCAGGGACCCTGGATAATAAGCTAGTGCTAGCTCCAATTTTTTTACATCTTACAATATTTGGGCAACGTTTTTTTGTGCAAAATTTTGGTAAAAATACATTAACAAAAAGCAATATAATTACCCAATTTTCAACAAAAAGAAAAAATTTGATTGTACCAAGTAATTCGATACCCAACATGTCAAGCTTCAAATTTGCATGCCCCCACAAAACAATGATAAACCTTAAGTACCCAATATTTTCCATAGGTGATGTTTTAAGACCCCCAACAGGTCATCCGTTTAGAGTTACCTGTGAAAAATTTACCTAGCTTAATTGACCTCAGTCCGGAGTGCACAACGATATGTAACATGTGCAATGGGACATTTTGGATGTAGGTGCCCCCAATGGGTGTGTTTACTCTATGGCAGGGATAGGCAACCTCAGCCCTCCAGCTGTGGGGAAACTACAAATTCCATTATGCCTCTGCCTCTAGGAGTCATGCCTGTGATTGTTAGGGTCTTGCAATGTCTCATGGGACTTGTAGTTTCAAAACAGCTGGAGGGCAGAGGTTGCCTACCCTTGCTCTACAGTGTGCACACAGGGCTGGAGCATGCTCAACAGTACCATATGGGGGGGGGGGGATAAGTGCTTATTTCTAATCTAACCTTATTTAATTGTTTTATACTTTCACTTTTAGCACCTATTGTCTCACCTGCTTTCCATTAAAAGCTTATTGAGCACATATAGTGCTTTATTAGCTTCTTCTCTAGTCACAAGAGCCAGGAAAAGGAACACTATTTAGTTTTACACACGCTTCTAGGTTCATTTTAGCTAGGGGACATCAGTGAATAGAAATCAGCCTGTGGCGTGCACACACACTCCCAGCGGCTGCAGCCGTGTGGAAAGACAGCAAACTTGCTTGCTGCTCCTACAGCTAACACCAGCACTGATGGTTTATAACATCCTCGGACTGCAGATCAGTCATTCTAGTAGTACATTTGGGTCTATTTAATAATACCCTGCCATTTCACCTGATTAAGGGGAATTATGTGGCCCCCAAAATGCATCAGTAGTCTTTTTACTCTGACTCTTGTTAGAAGTTGCACAATAAAGACTCTGGACTCCTAAGATTTTTAATTTGGCACTTTCTTTGACCGATTACCATTGAGTTTCTTAGCTTGGGTAAATGTCTTTACCTGGGAGGTCCCATTTTTTGTGATGAGCTGCCAATTACAGGCCAGTTGGGCTCAGGTAATGACTTTGTCCACGTTTTGATAACCTGTGAAAATCCAGCTCCCCGCTACCACTACCTCTATGTGGGGCAAAGCGACAGTGCCTCTGCAAAGAGTATCCCCGGATCCTCTCATACTTCCCTTCTCCTTCCTCCTCTGCAGCTGATGCTGATTTGTGACTCAAAGGAGTGGAGATGTCACATGGTTCCCATACCCAGAATTACCAGCTGCTGGGTAGGAAGGGCAAAAGGGAGGGTAAGGGGGTTGGGAATACCCTTTACAAGGACACAGCATAGCTCCCAACTGTCCCTGAAGTCACTCTGTCCCTTTTTCATCCTCATTTGTCCCTCATTTTTGTCTGACTTTTATATAGTTGTGTAGTGGTACACCCATAGGGGCTGCTGGAAATTGTGGTCTGTCTCTCACCCTGCACAGCCAGACACATGCATTTCCAGACATGCATCAGTCAAGAAATAGTCCTTGTACTTGTTTTTTGTTTTTTTTATTGAGGGAGTTCTAACTTGGATGGGGATAGGGTACCTATGGGTTTCCCACTTGATTAGTAGAAATTCTTCAGAGACACAACTATATACATCCAGTATATACACACTCTTCCTCTTCTACCTCCAACACAGACTTGCTTGTAGAACTAAAACACCCAGTACCAGCTAGCACTGAATTTAAGGCCTGACACTGGCTCAGCCAGGCCCAAAGCAGATGTCCTTTGCAGGCAGGGACCACAGGCCCCTATAGTGTAGCAAAAAATGGTAGTGCTAGCTGTCCCACATGACTACTGATCCCAGTATCATCTCTTCAGGCCCTGCCAGCTCTCCTGGCTGCAGCTGTCTTTCCACTGCCACCACAGACCTTCTTACTGGCTCTGTACCCATCCCAGACTGCTTGCACCCAGTTCTCTCAGCCCTCTTGGCTGTTCCTGTTGTTCCTCCTGGTGACTTGCCTGGCAGTTCTCTCTCGCTGTTCTCTTTGCTCCCAGTGCCTCCTGGCCAGGACACCTTTGTGGTTTTAGGAAGGCCCCGTCTGCACACCAGCCCAGGCCCAAGGTCACCCTCCCCCAGACTGGGGTGCTCCCTCCAAGGCCATGACAGCCTAGCACTCCATCTCCAGCTTCCACCCGAAGCGGACCCTGAGTATTTGAGGAGGCCTGCCAATCCGAGTTCCGGATTGATCAAGGCCCCCAGGATACTCCAGGCAGCTCCACCTCGCCTCTCCAATTATCTTTCCAGAAGGTTCCTGCATATTCTGGAAATGGGGGAGAGGTCTCAGTGATGCTGCCTGTGAGTCACCCAGCTCCCCCTGAGTCACTCAAACCCTGACCCAGAAAACACACAGGCTTGGCTGCTAGCCAAGCCTGGAAATTTATCTACACTACACAAAAAAAAAAACTCTAGCACACTAGCTAGGGGGTGCTACAGTTGTATATAAAATGCACTTTTTATCTTTCAAAAAGTGTTTTCCAGTGTTAAACATTTCATCCATACCATCTATACTTTCAGTATAAAAAATCGTAGTGGTAATATATATATGGTATATATATATAAATCGTGTATAATAATAATAATAATAATATGCCTACATATTATTGCTAATAGGTGTCCCTCATTTCTATCTCCAAAATTCGGGTGGTTTGGACACAGTCAGATTGCTTTTCAGAGGCATTTGATTATATGTTGCCTCCTTTTAACTTCGTAAATCCTGTACCAATGTGCCACAACCTTGTGCAGTGGTTCCAGCATGGCGTAATTCAATTAAATGGGTCATGTTCAGGTGGGCGGTAACGCCTGCCAAATGTGACATGGGGTTTAATTCTTGCCATGGCCGGTCAGGCATTCATTTTTGTAATTGGTGCTAAGAATGATGGCACATGTAGTCCCAGTCGTGTGACTTTATCTTTACAGTGTGCACTCATCCCAACCTGAAGTTCAGGGAAGCAGCACTGGGATACAGAGCAAGCAATTTTAAAGCATGACTGATGACACATTTTAAAAAAAAATACTTTGTACATATGCTTTCTATATGGACGTGAATACGTAACTGTTAACTACTTCTATTTTGGGCCTATTCTGGCATGCCTCTCCTACAAAAAAAAGTATTCATACCCCTTGAAATTTTGTCATGTTACAACCAAAAACGTAAATGTATTTTATTGGTATTTTATGTGATAGATCAACACAAAGTGGCACATAATTGTGAAATGGAAGGAAAATTATAAATGGTTTTCAATTTTTTTACAAATATGTGAAAAGTGTAGGGGGAATTTGTATTCAGCCCCCCTGAGTCAATATTTTGTAGAACATCCTTTCACTGCAATTACAGCTGCAAGTCTTTTTGGGGATGTCTCTACCAGCTTTGCACATTTAGAGAGGGACATTTTTGCCCATTCTTCTTTGCAAAATAGCTCAAGCTCAAATTTCAAGCCTTGCCACAGATTCGCAACTGGATTTAGGTCTGGCCTTTGACTAGGCCATTCTAACACATGAATATGCTTTTGATCTAAACCATTCCATTGTAGCTCTGGCTGTATGTTTAGGGTTGTTGGAAGGTGAACCTCCCCCAGTCTCAATTCTTTTTCAGACTCTAACAGGTTTTCTTCTAAGATCGCCCTGTATTTGGCTCCATCCATCTTCCCATCAACTCGAATCTGCTTCCCTGTCCCTGTTGAAGAAAAGCATCCCCACAAAATGATGCTGCCACCACCATGTTTCACGGTGGGTATGGTGTGTTCAGGGTGATGTGCAGTGTTAGTTTTCTGCCACACATAGCGTTTTGCTTTTAGGCCAAAAAGTAACATTTTGGTCTCATCTGACCAGAGCACCTTCTTCCACATGTTTGCTGGGTCCTCCAAATGGATTCTTGCAAACTGCAAACAGGACTTCTTATGGCTTTCTTTCAACAATGGCTTTCTTTTTGCCACTCTGCCATAAAGGCCAGATTTGTGGAGTGCAGTGGACAGATTCTCCCACCTGAGCTGTGGATCTCTGCAGCTTCTCCAGTTCCCATGGGCCTCTTGGCTGTTTCTCTGATTAATGCTCTCCTTGCCCGGCCTGTCAGTTTAGGTGGGCGGCCATGTCTTGGTAGGTTTGCAGTTGTGCCATACTCTTTCCATTCTTGGATGATGGATTGAACAGTGCTCCGTGAGATGTTCAAAGCGTTGGATATTTTTTTATAACCTAACCCTGCTTTAAACTTCTCCACAACTTTATCCCGGACCTGTCTGGTGAGTTCCTGGGCCTTCATGATGCTGTTTGTTCACTAAGGTTCTCTAACAAACCTCTGAAAGCTTCACAGAACAGCTGTATATATACTGAGATTAAATTGCACACAGGTGGACTCTATTTGCCAATTAGGGACTTCTGAAAGCAATTGGTTCCACTAGATTTTAGTTATACCCCTTTTACACTGAGGCGCTTTGCAGGCGCTAAAGTGCTAAAAATCGCGCCTGCAAAGCGTCCTAAAAGAGCCGCTCAATGCGCTTCAATGTGAAAGCCCTGAGGGCTTTCACACTGGAGCGGTGCGCTTGCAGGACGCTGAAAAAAGTCCTGCAAGCTGCATCTTTGGAGCGCTGTAGGAGCAGTGTATTTACCGCTCCTAAAGCGCCCCTTCCCATTGAAAACAATGGGGCAGCGCTCCTGCAGGCGGTTTTAACCCTTTTTCAGCCGCTGGCGGGGGTTAAAACTGCCCCGCTAGCGGCCGAAAAGCGCAGCTAAAACTACAGTAAAGCGCGGCTAATATAGCGCCGCTTTACCACCAGCCCGCCCAGCGCCTCAGTGGGAAAGTAGCTTTAGGGGTATCATAGAAAAGGGGGCTGGATACAAATGCACACCACGCTTTTCACATATTTTTGTAAAAAAATTTTGAAAACCATTTATCATTTTCATTCCACTTCACAATTGTGTGCCACTTTGTGATGGTCTATCTAATTTTTTTTGCTAGAAAATTACTCAGAAGCCCCAAACATTTGTTTTTTTTTTTTTTTAGCGGAGACCCTAGGGAATAAAATGGCGGCCGTTGCTACTTTTTATGACACACCGTATTTGCACAGCAATTTTTAAATTGTGTTTTTTTGGGGGAAAAAAACTGTTTCCTAAATGTAAAAAAAATCCAAATACTAAAGTTAGTCTTTTTTTTTTTTTTTATGTGGAAGATGTTACGCCAAGTAAATAAATACATAACATGTCACACCTGAAAATTGTGCACGATCGTGAAATGGCAGCAAACTTCTGTACTTAAAAATCTCCATAGGCAACGCTTTAAACATTTTTACAGGTTACCTGTTTAGAGTTACAGAGGAGGTCTTGGGTTAGAATTCTTGCTCTGGCTCCAGCATTCACAGTGAAACCTCACCTGTGGTTTGAACACTGTTTACATATGCCGGTGCGACATAAGTATACGTTCACTTCTGGGTGCAGGGTCGGGGGGGGCTTTTAAATTTTTTTTTTTTTTATTGTTTATTTTACTTTTTTTTTATTTTGACACTTTCCCTTTAAATTTAGGAAACAGCAGTGTTTACATCTGCCTAGGCCGGATGTGACCTCAATGTCACAGAGACCACCAACGTCATAGAGACCACGGGGACCATCTGGTCCATGGCATTCTCTATGGTAAATGGCTGCCCCTAGCCGATTCATTTTTCAGTGGGAGCGGGGGCAGGGGTGGACATCCCTTCCTGCCATCTGTAAAAAGAATCAAGTGTCTGAACAGCTGCTATGGTTGTTTTTACATGACAGGAAATCGCCAACTGAAAAAGAAGATATCTGAATGATGCTTGCAGTTGCAACCATCATTCAGATGTAGCCACTTAAACTGAAGGACGTCATATGACGTCCACCTAAGGAGAAGTAGAGGGTTTAATACCCCTTTTTTAACCACTTCAATACCGCCCATTGTCATATGACGTCCGCAGATGGGATCTCCCATCCTGGCGGGCGTCATATGACGTCCTGTGCTTCCCGGCCGTCTGCGCCCCCCCCCCCCCCCGCGCGTACCCGGCAGCCGCCATGTCCGCAATTGCCCGTTAACCGAACAGGACTGTGGATCTGTGTGTGTAAACAAAGATCCACGTCCTGTCAGAGGAGAGGAGACAGATCATGTGCTCCTAGTACAGAGGAACACCGATCGGTCTCCTCCCCTTGTGAGTCCTCTCCCCCTACAGTTAGAATCACTCCCTAGGACACACAGTTAACCCTTTGATCATCCCCTAGTGTTAACCCCTTCCCTGCCAGTGACATTTATACAGCAATCAATGCATTTTTATAGCATGGATCACTGTATAAATGCCAATGGTCCCAAAATGGTGTCAAAAGTGTCCGATGTGTCCGCCGCAATATCGCAGTCACTATAAAAATCGCAGATCGCAGCCATTACTAATAAAAACAAAATAATAAAAATGCCATAAATCAATCCCCTATTTTGTAGACGATATAACTTTTGCGCAAACCAATCAATATACGCTTATTGCGATTTATTTTTTTATTTTTTACCAAAAATATGTAGAAGAATACATATGGCCTAAGCTGAGGAAAAAAAATTATTTATTTGTGATATTTATTATAGCAAAAAGTTAAAAATATTGTGTTTTTTGTCAAACTTATCGCTCTTCTTTTGTTTATAGCGCAAAAAATAAAAACTGCAGAGGTGATCAAATACCACCAAAAGAAAGCTCTATTTATGGGAAAAAAAATATAAAAATTTAATGTGGGTACAGTGTTGCATGACCGCGCAATTGTCATTCAAAATGCGACAGCGCTGAAAACTGAAAATTGGCTTGGGCAGGAAGGGGGTGAAAATGCCCTGTATTGAAGTGGTTAAAGAGGTGTTTATTGGATGTAATACTACTTTAACATTTTATGGGCATATTCATAAAGCATTTAACAATTTGATCCTCCAGTCACTTGCCGCTGAACACCATGAGAAGGTTAACTGAAATTATAAAAAATAAATAATATATGAAACGTTCAATGATGTTCACCTTCAGCATACAATTGAATTGTTGCCTCTCTTCAGCCTACATCTCATTTTACAGCTTTTCAATGGAGAATCCAGGTCTTGGTAATGGTTTGCAGTATTTATACTACGGTGAATGTTACATAAAAATTATGTTGAAACATTTTGCTTTTTTAAAATTGTAAATCATAATTAAAACCTATACAAGTGTTTGAAAATGAGGAATTTACTAATATTTCTCATTTACATGTGTAGCGGCCATAACCCTTGATGGGGCGGCCTTGACTTTTGGGCTTACCGGTTACCTCCGCTTGGCTTCGTTCTCCAGATCTAGGGGTTCCCAGAGTTAGTACCCAACGACTTTGCAAGCTGACACCATAAAAGTCCTTTTGAAAGGTTTTTATTTGCAGGGGTAACATCCAACAGACACAGTCACATGAGGAAACAGAGGGCAAGGATGAAGAAAACTCAGGCACCTTGAACTGCTTAGTATACAAGAGTGTCTATTTGCCAACCCAGAGAGTAGCCACTCGCAGCTGGGCGCTTCCAAGCTGAACAAATCTCTAGCCAGAGATTATGGCAGTAAGCGCAATTTTGCACAGTCTTTAACCTTGACTCAAAGCGGTACTCAGAAACAAAACGGGAAACTTTCTTCAGTACCTGGAACATTATCCGTCTCCTTGACAGTATTTGGGAAGCGTGGATTCTCTAGTGTCCTTAACAACCCAGCAACCAGGCACTTCTCAGGATGCCAGCTTGTTGGCCCTCCTCCGAAGAGTCCTCCCCCGGTCGCTTGCACGAGCTGCGGTGCCCCTCCAAGTTGAGAGCGCACCCGGACGCCTTGAATCCTCCCTCAGTTACTGCGCCTCAGACCAAGCGGGTCTTTGGGGCCTGTCAAACCAAACATGTTGTGGGGCGGCACACACTCCCCTGACTGGGACCCCTCGCGGGGTTACCCCGGTCCGGATCCAGGAAACAGGCAGCTCAGGCCTAACGAACCCGGAACACGTGACTCCAGCATCTTAAGTACCCTTCCCCAGACTCCTCAGCAGGGCCAAACGCACCCACCGATTGGCTCCGAGGAATGCCGGTACTCAAAACATCCAACCAGGCCTAATTCTGAACCTGTCGTGTGTCTCACCGCACACATGACCAGGCAGAACCCTAACACAGCCCAGTCAAACTGATGCCAAAGCTTCCCTATCCAATTAACTCTCAGAACCCCTTTACTGTTCTGAGAAACAAAAATAACTAAATTTACAATAGCGGACACTTAGAAAAGGTGTCACCGCTACACATGCAATGGCTCGAATGCCTCTGAGCTTCACATAGTAAGGACACAGGATTTTTTTATGTATTTATATATAATAAAAAAATGTCCCTATGTCGTACTGTGAATATTACTCTCCATTTGCAGCTTGCTCCAAATCTTCCTTGACATGTTAGTTTTGCTATGATTACTATTTGGCGTATTGCATATTACTGGGAATTTTAATTTGCATATTAAATTTTGCTGTGCATATTATTTGGCGTATTCTCGACGTGCCTCTCTCTTGCCATTTTATGCCTTACTTTGATTATTTGCCATATTGCTTATTGCTGGGAATTTAACATGGCACATTACGCTTTGCGGGGAACATTATTGGCTTAGTCTTGATGTGAATATTACTTGGCATGTTCCATATTGCTGTGAATATTTCTTGCCATTCTACATGCTGCTGGAAGTATTACTCACCATGCAGCATCACAATGTGATAACGTTTTCTTTCGAAGTATAACCTGCGCCTGTTAACGTATTGATGTATTTGTGTGTTGAAATCTACATAGTGCCGTTTGATAGAATGTTGCTTGGCATATTACTTACTGCTGGAAATAATACAGAATTTGGAATTTTGGATTCGTATTTGTAACTGGCTTCTGAGATCTAGCAGGGATAGTATATCTATTGTTTTATTTTGTATCATGTGAAAGAAAATGGATCATTGCTAGGCGCCTTTCCGAAGACAGAATGTAGTCTGCTAGCATGTTTTGAAAGCTGAACTCCGGATAAAAGTACAGATTGAAAACGTATAAGGAAGCCGTTGCACCAGATTTGTATTGCCATGTATTTTTGAGATGATAACATAGCACAGTTAAGCTGGCCATAGACAGAGCGAAATTAGTTCCTGCAACCACAGTTGTGACAGGGGAATCCCCTCCTGTGGATCTATTGTGTTCTGGAAGAACAACTCCAAATGAAAATTAAGGCGGCAACTCATCTCACCTTCAGTGGTCCACTAGGTCCATTGCAGGCAATGGAATCCTCTCTCAGACTTCTTCTGGATGTCAGGTTTTCGGCTGTTTTGATTCACCAGTGCATCATGCTGTAACAGCTGGGCATGCAAAGGAGATCAAACATTCTGGCACACCGGCACTGTGCCAAGAATGTACCCTGAGCTGTGCATATGTAGCTCTGTACATTTTAAAGAGGACTGCAACAGGAAGATGCAGTAAATCAATTTTATTGCAAAAGAGACATAGGGGTTGATTTACTAAAACTGGGGAGTGCAAAATCTGGTGCAGCTGTGCATGATAGCCAATCCGCTTCTAACTTCAGCTCGTTCAATTTAACTGAAAGCTCATTGGTTTCTGTGCAGTGCTGGACCAAATTTTACACTCTCTAGCTTACCTGTTCTTAAATCCTTCCAGGGTGGGGCTATCATGGTCCCCAACGCTTTCATCTTCACCCAGTCTTCCTTCAGCATTCGTGGGCTCTGGTGTACATAGTTAAATCCAAGTGATTCACTATACATTCCAAAAATCATTCACAATGTATAGAGTCAAGAATGATGGTACACTGGAGTATTTGGATGGGATTGGTGTATTATTCCTATAGCGGGCATAGAGTTACATTCACAGCATTTGTATGTAAGGGGTTATTATTATGTGCGGTCCCAAATGTAAAATATAATGGAAAAAGCCTAGGACAAAAGGAGAAAGGATGGCTGAGTTGTGATTTCTAAAGGGGTGGTGGAATTATTTATTTTTCCATCCCACCGGAGGAGAAGCCTTCCAGAAATGGTTTGAACCAAATTGCCTCGTTGAGGCCTGGAGTATGGGTTGCCCTAAGCTTAAAGATCCATCGTGCTTCCAATTGGAGGAGAGATTTATTCCAGTCTCCTCCTCTTGGATTGGGATGGATACGGTCCAGGATGAGAAATTTAATGTTTGGAAATTTACCCGCATGTATGGTAGTGGTGTGTCTCCCAAGGGGGAGATCTGGGTCACAAGTTTTCATACTGTGGATGTGTCTATAGGCCCTTTTCCAAAACTCCAGCTTGGTTTTCCCTATATAGAAACAGGAACAGTCGCATTGTAATAGATAGATGACTCCTAAAGTTTTGCAGTTAGCGAAGTGTCTAGCTTTAAATATTTGGCCATCTGGTAATTTCGGATTCTTCTCCACCCACATATATTTACAGTATCTACAAGATCCACATGTGTAAGTACCCTTATATTTGCAGTGTGTCTTAGTATCGACGTTGAATTCACTGCTGGTTATTTGATCTCTCAGGGAGGAAGTTCTCCTGAATGTAAATAAAGGTTTTTCTGTAACATATGGGCCTAAAGTGGGGTCCTCAGTTAGAAGATGCCAATATTTATGTACTATTTTTCTAATCTGCTGTTCCTGATTACCAAATCTAGATATAATTCTCAAAGGGTTGATATCATCTTTAGATTTTTTTGAGTGTAGGAGGTGGTCCCTACTGCGTATACAGGCCTGTTGAAAAGCCCTTTTCAATGAGGCATGTGAGTATCCCCTTTCCAGGAGACGGTCACGGAGGTTGTCAGCCTCTTGTTTAAAGATGTTATCATCCGCACAGTTGCGTCTGATTCTTAAGAACTGACCGTATGGTATAGAGTTTAATAAGGGTTTTGGATGAAAGCTGGTCGCATGCAAAATTGCATTTCCAGCTGTTGGTTTTCTATAGAGCTTAGTAAGTAATTTACCTTCCTCACCCTTATACACTTCTACATCCAAGAACGCAATGTTAGTAGGACTATATGACATAGTAAAATTCAAATTGAATTCATTCCTATTCATCCTAAATAAGCATTGTTGCAACAGATGGGCCGTCCCAGACGATGAAGATGTCGTCGATGTACCGGTACCACTCCAAAATGTGGTCCGTGTACATCGACAAGTCCTCATCGTCTAGGACCGTTTTCTCCCACTCCCCCAGGTACAGGTTGGCGTAGGATGGGGCACAGCAAGTCCCCATCGCTACCCCCTGTACCTGGAGGTAGTGGGAGCCACTGAAGGTGAAAACATTGTGTTCTAATATGAATTCAAGTAGAATAGTCATGAATTCGCCGTATGCGGGATCGACACCAGTGTCACTTGATAAGATATGTTTAATTGCTGCTATACCCTTACTATGGGGAATGGAACTGTAAAGTGCCTCGACGTCAATTGTTACTAAGAGTGTATAGTCTGGTACAGCAAGATTGTCTATGATTTGCAGAAAGTGCATGGTGTCTTTCACGTATGACGGCAGATTCATGACAAAGGGTTTGAGGAATTCATCGATTAATCGACTGGCGTTCTCACTTATGGATCCCACCCCTGAAATTATTGGTCTCCCAGGTGGTTTATCTCTATTTTTATGGACTTTAGGAAGTGCATAAAATGTTGGTGTTTTGGGGAAATCGTTACGGATGAATTTCCATAGTTGTTTCGTGATGGTATTATTTCTGAGTCGACAATTTTATAGAATTCTCCATTAAATTTATTAATAATGCTGCTAGGCATGCGTCTATACCAATTTTGATTTTTTAGGATGTCAGTACACATATTAGTGTATTGTTCATTATCCAAAAGGACAACATTGCCCCCTTTATCTGACGATTTTATTACAACATTGGTGTTTTTAGCCAAATTTCCTAGGGGTATAGTTTCATTTTTTGTTAGATTAGTTTTTGCAGGGGTGGAGATTTTTAATTTATTTAAATCTCTGTCTACTAATTTAAGGAAGGCTGCTGCATTAGGGTTCGTACTCGGTGCTGGACAGAAATCTGATTCTCTGGTTGTATTAGTGGCCGTGGCCATGAAGACATCAATTCTGCGCACCGAGCTCTGAAAATCCAGTACATTATGCTGTGACTTCAGAGCACATACGCTAGTGACGTCACTGGCTGCCTGTTGTGTGTATATCTTCTAAACAGTGCAAGCTTAGGAGATATTTACTGTACCTACAGGCAAGCCTTATTATAGAAAAAACAAGAAAGAGAGGCGCCTCTGGGTGCAGACTGCATAACAGTTTTAATGTTTTGTGCAAAAGACAAAGTTAAAATACACTCACATTTGATTGGTGAGTGTTGAGCAAAAAGAGTGTCCTGTGTGGTTGAAGTCAAACGCTGGGGCTGGATCTCTGCAGGGGCTTCTCGTTCACAAGCTTGGTCTGATGTCTTCCTGGCAGTCCGTGGTGGATGGGGTGCCAAAACGAGGCTTGGGACTCAAGCGTGCGGTCCAGTCGAACAGCGATGACGTCACAGCATGCGACGCGTTTCCTGAGCTGGCTGGGCCGTGGGTGATGTGACGGCCGCACTCCTTTGTCAAGATGTTATTATATATTATTATTATAGGCTTACCTGTAGGTACAATTTGAAAAGTGAAGTTTAATTTAGATTTAAAGTCCAAAACTTTATCTGTATTGATCAAGAGAATCCAACATGTTTTGGGGGAAATGTATAGGGCTAATGTACAGGAAAATGAAGTGTGAAATAAATTGAACCTTGTTTGTCTTGAACTTTGAACAGTTTGCTCCTCCCATTAACTTCCTGATTTAGGCCATGTCTCTGCACTTTCTGTTTGCCAGATTATTGTGCTCTTTCCAGCCAATATCTCACTCTTGTCACTCCTTCTGCTGTACGTATCTTTGCTACCACTTGTTACCGACCCTTGACTTGTTCCTCAACTATGCTTCTACTTAATCCCAACCTGCAACCATTTGTTACCGACCTTTGGCTTGTTTACTGACTACACTTCTGCTTATCATTATCTGCCTTTCTTATCTGCTACTGGAGCTTGGCTTGCTCACCACCTGGTGAGGTGATCCTGAGGACCATGACCTGGTACTAACATGCAGCAAAACCCATCTCCACCATCATGAGCTCTGGTGAACACCGGTTAGTACTTAGACTCCACACCTCAGCAGAGCCTGTGTCATCTGACAGGGAGACCTGTTTCTGTACTTATCCAGTTGGTCGGGGGTTTTTATAAGTTATTTATATTATGCTTCATTTTTGTGTACATTAGTCCTGAGGAAGGCGGTGAGCGCATTTCCCCTAAAATGCATTGAAATCTCTTGATCAATAAAGATCAAGATTTGGACTTTAACTCCTATCATGAACTTTTGTACTGGGTGCTCCTCAACACTTACCCTTTAGTTGGATATCCACTGTATATCTTCTTTTGAGACCGTCAGAGAGGCAGCAGCCCAAAACCGTAATAGGGTCCAGTCTATGTGGCTCATTAACTGTCAGCCATTTTGAAAGAGGAATGGCTCTGGGTTAAACCTCTATGAACCAATACCCCACTTGCATTGGCCAGCACTATCACACACATGGCAGCTTTGAAAGACTAGGGGAGAGATAGATTCCATGTCCCTTCATTCCTGCGCTAGAGACCCTTCCCCAATTTAAAACTTGAAAAAACTGTTTTGCGTGAAACTTTAATTTGAGTTTCTGGTAATTCATCACAAACAGACTTTTTTAAGCTCTTGTATGTGCTTCTGGGGAGTATCAGGGGAGCTCTCATGCCAATCTGAAAATAAGGCCACCAACAGTTATAGGGATTTATCCGATGGTGAAGCCAAGTATAAGAAGATAAATGCCAAGATGACAATTGAATCCATTCAGAATATAGGTTGTGCGCTTGATTCTTTAAAATAACACAGGTCACATTTTACTGGAGTGTACCTTCAACATATTGGCATCAGTGCTATAATAACCTGTATTTGTGCCAATTTCTGGCTGGAAGTTTGCCAGTTTGTGGGGGCAGGTCTTTGTGTATAGTTCAAAAGCAAACAAAAGTATCCATCTGGTCATTAGAAATGCCATATAATTTTTTAGTGGAGGCAAAATATACTTTTGCCTCAATTTCCCTCTCTCTAGGACAATACCTGATGAAAGCAGAACACTTAGGAAATAAGACATGGTTGATTATATGATTTACACTATATTTTCCCAGAACTGTACTTCACCTTTATTAAATTCCACTCCAAATGACAGTTTACTGAAGTAGTAAATACTAAAATTTATATAAAAAACAGATGGGAAATGTATTAAAGAGTGTGTGTAAATGAGTATGTGTGTGTTGACTGGAGTTGTTTTTCTCAACAGACTAAATTTGAAACCCTTTATGAAAGCTAGTCTTTAATCTGTAGTTCCTGGTATGAATCTTTTTCTCAAGACCATTTGACCACCTCCTAGGATTATGTTTTTTTTTTTTTTTTTTTTTAAACAATCTTTTCAAAAAAGGTAAAATGTAACACTTTCTTAGCGACCAAAAGTAAAGACACCAATGTAGTCATATCTATGAGATGCCACTACCTATCTTGACGGCAAGCTGTGAAAGTGCCCTGAATAGCCTGCCCAAGAATAAATGTGAGGTGCTGGATTCAGATCTTACTCCCGTCAACCAAAAGATGGTAGGGGCCACCTGACTGAAAGGTCTACATTGGATGAAAAAGTAGAGTGCCAACTGATCACCTAAAAAAGCCTGGAGCCGCTAAGAAATCTTATGCTAATTGCAGGTAGGCAGCTTGAAATTTATTAGTTCTGCAAGTTCGTGGCTGGCCAAGGCTGGGGGGAAAAGGTTAACTGTTGTAAGCTCAGTTCCTGGGCTTTTTGGTCCCTAGCCAGCCCACCTACTCTATAAAAGGGGGAAGGCTGAGGTCCAGGACCCTTTGGTAGCCAATTTGGTTGGTTTTGTTTTTGCCTGTGTTTGGAGGTACTGGGACTGCTGCAACTTTCAATCCCCTGAAGAAACCAGGACTTTTGGAGGCATCCAAGCCATTGAGAATGCTAAGATGGACTCTTTTCTCATGGAGGTATGCCTGGACAGCCACACTAAAGTAGTTAATTTAGGGAGTAGGATGTTGTTCATATTGAATTGTTATGCCGCCATCTGTTCACTAAAGGTACATGAAGCGTTCTGAGCCTGGTCTGAAGTTATTAAAAGGGGTGCATGTTGATTCTGGTGTATCCAAAGAACTAGGATCTGTAAAGCACTTTGAAGTATGAAGAAACACCACTATAAAGGGTTAACTCAGCAATACAAGGAAGAAGAGTTTTTTGCAAAGGGTAACCAAGTACAAGTTCAAGATGCAAGGCAACCAGTCGTTAGGCGCGATACCTGGTAAGGCGTCCCTCCCTAGCAGTCAGTATCCAATGTCAAACATATCTAAGCTTGCATTACGGAGATTTATGGCCTGGTCATGAGGTTCGAGATGTGAAGGAGTTATTAAGTGCATGCATGGGGTCCATGCTAAGAGCATAGCGGCACACCATTCTGTTACTTGGAGTGATGCAACAGAGGTCTGCTAAACTGATGGAGTGGGCACAGGCTCAGCACGTCCCTCCTAATGGAACATACAAGTTACAGTGTGTAGTGACATGGGACAAGACACTTTATGGAGGAACTCTCTATTTTACTGCACACAGTTAATGCTCATGTCTGTCGGGGAACTGCCTAAATGTTAGACTCTTGACATGACCGCAGTCTTTGCCTGATCCCAGGCGTTGATGAGTGAACTCTGAGCAAAAGGTATGTGCAGGGTGAAGATAACCCCGCCCACAACATGGTATACTGTAGTCAGAAAAGACCCACTTACAAGCAAATTCAGAAAATAGGTATTTTAAATAAAATGCTTGATGTGCGAGAGATGCGGATACAGCACAGAGGACCAGTATCGGTGCAGGTCCTGCTGGGATGGTATGATTCTGTTCGCCTACAACTCTGGAAAGAAGCGCTAGCCTGTGAGCAGCGACACCAGGGAAAAGTTCTCCCCTCCATCCATGTAAGGTACTGGTCGCAGTATGAAGTACGAATGTTGTTATTGGGGGAACAACCGAAGCAGGAGTGGACAGCTGAGTTAAGCAGGCTGATCCGGGCAGAAATGCGTTTGGACGAGAGCTACAGAGCCCTCCGGTGGTATGTAGCCCAAGTGTGCCCGTGGACAGCGGATGACAGGCCCACGGAAGGCTTTGATTATAATGGCCTGGGATTGTTGTACTGGAGGCTGTCCGAGGACCCCGACTTTGGGAGTGATCTGGAGTGGCGTTTGGAGGAAATAATGGAGCACAGAGAGCAAAGATTGAACGTCTCGGAAGTGCTCTGGGCACAGGAAGATTTGGAGTTCCTGGCCGCTCAGGAATGGGAGCTGGAGATTGCCTACATACAGCTGCTAGACACTGCTCAGCAGCAGGGTGGGGCTCCCTTTGCCTGGGACTATCAGGAAATACCAGCAGACAGCTCTGAAATCCTGGCTGAAGACTCAGCAATGTGGCATAGTAACAGAGTGCTTTGCCCACCTGCCCCCGCAGCTATGGACGCGGAGGTCTTATGGCGGATGCAGCAAGTGCTGACTGACCTTGACAAACCTGTTACTGCACAAGATGACGTTGGATGGAGGAATGTGCCTGTCCAGCAGCATGCCAGAGAATCGGCAGTGGAAAATCTGGAGATTGCCATCCCCAAAGCTGAAGTGCTGACAACAGGGCAAAGCTCTGCTAACCTCTGCCCAGCACCGATGGCATCTTCTAGGTTCCACGGACAGATGGTGAACCTCTATCCCCAGCCATCAGTTGTAGAGCATGGGGATTTAATATACTTTTCTGCTGAGGAAAAACAACCTGATGAGCCTCCACCAGAAGAGCTGGTATTAGGGCCAAACTTCACTGAGCTCTGCCCAGCACCAACAGCAGTATCCGTGGAGTTACAAGGAACTTCCCCAGCTGAAGCGCAGGTCCCCGGACAGAGGGTCCAAGACCTCTGCCCCACACCTGTGTCAGTTTTGAGGGCTCAGGGTGAGAAGGTGGCGATCACTTCCCAGCAGCAGATACAGGGGGAGAAGGGAGAGGAGGTGTTTGTTGTCCCTCCTCAACAGTCGGCCAGGGGGGAGAAAGCGGTCTTTCCTCCCCAGCAAAGATCCATGCACCTGGGAGACAATACCACAGACATGTCATCCCAGCCGCCAGATGAGGGAATGGAAAAGGAAGCAGCCGGCTCCCCTTCCCAATGGCAGCTACACAATTTGGGAGTGGAGGAAGCCAGCCTCCTGCCCCAACGGTTAACCAGAGCGGAGGATGTGGAGTCCCCAGCAGGAGTGCTGGCAACAGGGCAGAGTGCTGCCCACCTCTGTCCAGCACCAGCAACAGCTGCGGAGTTCCAGGGAGCTGGGGCAGTTGGCCTCTCTCCCCAACAGTTAGCTGGAGGAGATGATGTAGGGAAGCTCCTACACCCAGCTGAACTGCTGGCAACGGAACAAAGTGCTGCTGGCCTCTGCCCACAACTAACAGAGGGCAGATTTCCTGTAAAGGGGGATGGGACTGCAGTCCCCACCTGTATACCCCAGGGATGCTGGGCTGTCGGCCCAGATCCCCAACAGCATGATGGAGTGAGCCCAGTCACCCTGTCTTCTCTCCAGCGGCTGAAAAGACTCCAGGGAGAAGGGCCAGTCCAGGCCTCTCCCCAGCGGCGGATATGTTCTATGAGAGAGGCAGAAGTTGGCTGGGTGAGTCGTGCTCTGTTTGGAACAATTTGTTTGGGGTACTGTGTGGGTACAGGCATTAGAGCACTGGAACCACTGACTAACTTCGGAGTCAACCCGTCTGGGGTCTCCTCCTGTGTTAGTCTCCTGCCGAAAGGGGAGAAATGTGACAGACCTAGCCGGGACACAGGCTGTTTGAGGGGACTGAAGGCGAGCCTATTACCTTGCGATTATGGGCCCTGGCATTTGGGGGAACAGTGCTCTTTGAGCTGCAAGCCTGGGACCCCTGAGCTGGTGGTACTTGGAATCAGGTCCATGCTGGCCCCCCAATACACATAGAATCTGTATGTGTATTTGGCATATTAGCAAGAGACGCTAATGTCATGACTCATGAACTCCAGCCACCTGTCTGTTGTGTTAATGCATATAGTCTGGCTTGTAAGAGTATTTCACCTATTGTTGTATGTGCTAATTAACCCTGCAATTGAATGAAGGAGTCCAGTGTTGATTAAGATAATTAGCTCATGCTAATTAGGTTAAGCTTTAGTCATCTGGCTGTATATATGTGTGACATTTCAAATAAAGAGTAATTCCTGATGTAGCCTACACTGGTGTTGTCTGGTGACTGGGTGAGCTAAGGGGTCTTGGATTGTATGGTACCGGACGGAGGAAGCATTTACGGCGGACATCTTGGGTACGAGGTCCGTCACACTACTCAAGTGAGTTTTTGGGCCAAGAAATCCCCTTTCATCAGGGTTTAGGTTTTTATATCCAAGTTTCTTAAATGGACAATTTAGAACCTCCTGAAGGGCAATCTTTATCAGGAGGAATAATTATGCTGCTTCACAAGTAAAGTGACAGCTCAAATATTTCTCCTAATAAAGATTGCCCTTCAGGATGTTCTAATGAGTCCATTTAAGAGACTCTGATAAGAAGTCTAAGCCCTGATAAAGAGGGCATTTTTGGCCCCAAAACGCATTATATACTGTTACTCTTCCTGTAACATTGCTATCAACAATAAAGGGTTATGGACTTTTGAGCTGATTATTTGCTGCTCTAAGTTACATGAGCCTCCAGGAATAATGCACATCTGCACACTTTCCTCCACCTTCCTTCCCATCCCATGTAAAATGTTGTGTTCAGTTCCTGTGTGGCCTATTGGGCACAAACACTCACTTGGGTGGCATGTCAAGGCTCATGTAAATACATGTTTTCTGAATTCAGTATATGCATAAGATTTCTTTAGTGACACCGGACGTACACTGTGAAGGCAGGTGGCAAAATCTAGGTAGGATACAGTGCTTTATGGTACCAGATGTCTACCATACATGTGGTACCATTGTGACGGTTACTTGCTGGCTAAGAGCATGTTGCAGGTTCAGTTTAAATAATACTCTGTTTTATGTGATTATTTTTTCTAAAATGTTACCCCTTAAAGAAGTTGTGTATTCAAATAATAATTGAATGAATTTTTAAATTTAGGTATAGCCAAAACCTTTGTTTTTGGTATTGGATTAAGAAAGCGTAAAACCCCCTATTATGTTATTTTTTTTGCTGTCTCTGTCTTACTGGGGGGATCACTCTTCACTTCCTGTCTTGGGGACAAGAAAGTGAGAGGAAATCTCCTGAAAGTAAGGAGAATCCCCGTCCTAGACTGTTGCCACCTAAACAGTTGCCTCCATTGGATTTCCCCTCATTTTTCTGTCTCTGTGAAAAACATTGTGAGAACCATTCCTATGCAAGAACACAGACTGCACTACTATGTCCAAAACTAGAAGAAAAAATACGTTTTCTTGATAAGCGGTGCACAACTTGTATTGCTTTTTTTGAAATGAATAAAAATGACTCCCTTTTTTTATTGGGCCTCTTAACCTCATCCGGACCGCCCCATGCGGACAGTGGCACAGTGGGGCGGCACAGTGGTGTAGTGGTTAGCACTCTCACCTAGCAGTAAGAAGGGTCGCTGGTTCGAATCCCAACCACGACACTACCTGCCTGGAGTTTGCATGTTCTCCCTGTGCCTGCGTGGGTTTCCTCCAGGTACTCTGGTTTCCTCCCACAATCCAAAGACATGCAGGTAGGTTAATTGGCTTCTGTCCAAAAAAAATTGGCCCTAGTATACGTATGGGGACCTTGGATTGTGGGCTCCTTGAGGGTAGGGACCGATGTGAGTGTGCAATGTACAGGGATAGGGACAATTGTAGACACTCACTCAGGTTGAACTGGATGGACTGATGTCTTTATTCAACCTTACTAACTATGAAACTATGAAACTATGCATAAATATTGTGGCAGTATATCCTGGGTGCAATCATGTACCTGTACGTGATTTCTAGTTCCGGGTCTGCGGCGCACGTGCAACTTTTCCCACTGTGATTGGACACAGCAGGAGCCAATCAGTGCGTCCGGCGGACCCGATGTTCGCAGGCACCCCGCGATCATTCCTGAGAGAGGCAGAACGGTGGTCTGCCTATGTAAACAAGTGTGAGGGGAAGATGGCGATCTTGTGTTTCTTCTAAGCAGAAACACAGATCTCTGTCTTCCCCCAGTTAAAGCATATCCCCCACAGTTAGAAACCACTCCCAGGGAGCACATTTAACCCTTTGATTGCCCCTGATGTTAACCCCTTCCCTGCCAGTGACCTTAGTATAGTGACGGTGCTTTTTTTTTTTTTTTAGCACTGATCACTGTATTGGTGTCACTGGTCGCCAAAAAGTGTGACTTAGTGTCAGATTTAAATACGTTTGAGAAAACCTGTGCTATGGAGACAATAGTAACTCAAAAATAAGTAAATAATAATGTGTATATGCGGTTTGGGCTGCTGCTGTAGTGTAAGGTAAAAACCCCAAGTGATGAAAAATAAATGTTATACTCAGCGCTGCTCCTGTAAACTATAAACACTAATACAATATATCATAATAAAGTGCCTACATCAATATAATCAATGACATGGTATTGCTTAACAATATAAAGTCTCAGTGCGATTATAGTGCAAAACAAATAAAGTGCAATCATATAAAGTCCATCCATATAGTGTGTTGGACTTGTGCAAAATATGCAGTTGGTGTGGATCTTGGTGACACTCCTTGCTCCCCTCCTGGGTCCCCACTCACCATCACCAGCAATAATCTTTAAATACGCCTGTTGTTGTATTGGGATGGTATCTCCCATCAATGGCTAGGGCTGTTGGATGTGATCAATATATGGGTGAATAACCCCTTCCTTCCACTGCTATATTAGAAGTGTCTGGTATATCCTATATGCAAATTTGGTTATCACCTTCCCAGCTTCCACTGTGATTGGATATCTATTTTAGACGTATGGCAATGAAGAGAAATGGCTATATAGTGTATTACTGCTAGTTTTATTTATAGAAATCCAAAATCATTACACTTACATCAAAACTTTAAAATCATGCAGAAAAAAATGCTGCCTTGGTGTGCAAACAACCATCACTAGGTCTCCTCAGCTTGACATGTTTCGCCCCTCCCACTGGGCGTCTTCAGAAGCTAGTGGTGCCCGTGACTGGTTGCCTTTTATGCATTAAATCCCGCCTACTACACCCGGTAACTCCTACTACTCTCACTAAGTGCACAGTAATAATTCCCATCACTTCTGGTTTCCGCTGGAACCACAAGTGCTGGATATATTGTAACTAACAATGGAAAACAACTACTTTTGGCATGACAAACAATACTATAAACAAATAAGGGGTGTTGCAATGGGAGCTAAATATGCTCCCACGGTGGCAAACATCTTTATGAGCAAGTGGGAGTCAGAAGAAATATATGGAAGAAACATCCCAGGATTGAAAACATATATAAGGTATATTGATGAAATTTTTTTAATTTGGGAGGGCAATGAGGATATGATTAATAAGAAAAGATTAATAAGACTCAATGGCCCATTTTGCTTAGAGACCCAATGTTGGTCCAAACATTACCTAAACGACCAAAATTCATTTATAGACACCCACCAATACTGAAGGACAGAATTGTTAAGTTTTCCTGACCCCCCTAAAAAAATGGTCACCTTTTTCGATCAAATTAGATACTTTAAATGTGGCAAATGCCTGACTTGTAGAACCATGCAAAAGAGAAAAGAAAAAAACAATGCATTTTCAATCTAAAACTACCGGAACAGATATATGAAATACCCAAGTTCATCACATGTGGCACCACACACGTTTACATATCTTTTGGAATGTGAGTGGGATCTCCAATATGTGGGCAGAACCACCAGAGAACTCAAAGTAAAACTACGACAACACATTAATAATATTAAAAGATGGCGATATGAGCACTTCCTGTGGAAACAGGAACTGATCTCATACTGCTCACACATGCAGTGGGAGTACCAAAATGGCTGTATTAGCACTTGCGGTTCCAGCGGAAACAGGAAGTAATGGAAATTATTACTGCGCACTTAGTGAGAGTAGTAGGAGTTACCTGGTGTAGTAGGTGGGATTTAATGCATAAAAGGCAACCAGTCACGGGCACCACTAGCTTCTGAAAACGCCCAGTGGCAGGGGCAAAACACGCCAAGCTGAGGAGACCTAGTGATGGTTGTTTGCATGCCAAGGCAGCCTTTTTTCTGCACGATTTTAAAGTTTTGATGTAAATGTATTGATTTTGGATTTTTATAAATAAAACTAGCAGTATTACACTATATACCCTTTTATCTTCCTTGCCATACGTCTAAAGCCCCATACACACGGTAGGATTTTACGATGGATTCTGTCCTATCGGACAATGTTGTCGGAAAATCAGACCGTGTGTAGGCACCATCGGACAGTTTCCATCAGATTGTCTGACGGACAAAGTCCTATCTCCTGCTGGATAGATTTTTTGACAACAAAGTCCGATCACACCAAATCCGATCGTGTGTAGCGAATTCCGACCGGACAAAGTGCTACGCATGCTCAGATCACATTACAAGACCAAAGCTATTGGCTACTAGCCTCTACGTAGTCCCGTCGTAGGCAACAAACGTCACCACGTTCAGAATGATCTGACACTTTGTCCGACCGTGTGTACGCAAAACCAACATCAGACAAAGTATGACGGACATGGTCTGACGGACCTGGTCCTCGGATAATCCGCGCGTGTGTATGGGGCTTTAAATGGATATCCGATCACTGTGAAAGCTGGGAAGGTGATAACTAAATTTGGATATAGGATATACCAGACGCTTCTAATATAACGATGAAAGGTGTTATTTTCACCCATATAATGATTACATCCAACAGTCCTAGCCATTGATGGGAGATACCATCCCAATACAACAACAGGCATATTTAACCACCTCAATACAGGGCACTTACACCCCTTTCCTGCCCAGACCAATTTTCAGCTTTCAGCGCTCTCACACTTTGAATGACAATTACTCATTAGTAATTAGTCATGCAACACTGTACCCATATGAAATTTGCGTCCTTTTTTCGCACAAACAGAGCTTTCTTTTGGTGATATTTAATCACTAGTGGTTTTTTTATTTTTTGTGCTAATTATCGTAAATTTTGTGAAAAAAATGCCTTTTTCTTTGTTTCTGTCATAAAATGTTGCAAATTAGTAATTTTCTTCATAAATTTTGGCCAAAATTTCTACTGCTACATAGCTTTGGTAAAAATAACCCAAATTAGTGTATGTTATTTGGTCTTTGTGAAAGTTATAGAGTCTACAAACTATGGTGCCAGTCAATGAAAATCTATCACATCTGATCAGGCCTTCAGTACATCAGGTATATCTCATTTCTTGAGACACTAACAAGTCAGAAAAGTACAAATACAAACCCCCCCCCGCCCCCACAAATGAACCCTTTTCAGAAAGTAGACATTCCAAGGTATTAAGTAAGTAGCATGGTGAAGATTTTTTTTTTTTTAACTAAATTGTCATATCAGGTTATTTCTCACACACAGCATATGCATACAACAAATTACACCCCAAAATGCATTCTTCTACTATCTTATGGCGATACTACAAGTGTGAGACTTTTACACAGCCTGGCCACAGTCTACAACATTGAAGTAGCACCTTTAGGCATTCTACGAGCATAAATGACACATCTCATTTCTCAACCAGCTATTACAATTTTGAAGGCCCTGGAGCACCAGGACAATAGAATTGCCCACAAAATTACCCCATTTTATAAAGCAAACACCCCAACGTATAATCTATGAGGCATAATGAGTCTTTTGAACAGTTCATTTTTTTACAGAAGTTTTTGGAAAATGTGTAAAAAAAAAAAATGAAAACACATTTTTTTTTACACAAAGTTGTCAATTTATAAGATATTTCTAACACATAGCATGTATATAGCAAAAATGACACCCCAAAATACATTCTGCTACTATTCCCGAGTATGACGATACCACATGTGTGAGACTTTTACACAGCCAGTCCACATACAGAGGCCCAACATTGAAGTAGTACCTTCAGGCGTTCTAGGAGCATAAATTACACATCTCATTTTTATTCCTACCTATCACACTTTTGAAGGTCCTTGAGCACCAAGACAGTTGAATTACCCACAAAATGACCCCATTTTGGAAAGCAAACACCCCAACGTATATTTTTTATGAGGCATGGGCTGCAGATAGGTTCTCAGGTAACTTGATGAGCTGCAGGCAGGTACTTGGGTACTCTGATGGCCTGATGATAGGTACTCGGGTACTCTGATGGCCTGATGACAGGTGCTTGGGTACTCTGGCCTGGTGACAGGTACTCAGGTTCTCTGATGAGCTACAGATAGGTACTCGGGGACTCTGATGGGCTGGTGACAGGTACTCGGGTACTCAGGTGCTCATATGAACTGTGACAGGTACTCAGATAAACTGTGATATATATTGGGGGGGAGTTTGGGACTTTAAATGAAGCACCCATAGGTGCTTCCATCCCTATAATGAATGAGAAAGGATGGGGAGTTTGGGACTTTAAATGAAACAATTGAATAGTGGAGGTAAGTTACAGTACAACGTATTTTATTTGTTTGACATAGATCTCAAAATATTAAAACAGTTTAAATCGCATAAATGCACATGGAGCATGCCCAGAGATTTGGCATAGAACAGGAAGTATATACATACAAACACATGATGGAGGTGGTAAATGTGTAAGGAGGGGGCATACATGTGCCAGTGGCATCATGCCCGGTGCTGGCACACGCACCCACATGATATATATACATCTATCAAATAATATGAAAACATCATGAAGTATATTGATGGTAAATGAATAGGAATTCATATATGGTGTAGCTGCAACATCGAATGAAGCTCTACGCGTTTCGTGGGTACTCCCACTCGTCAGGAGCGGATGCAGCAGACATTCCTATGGAATATATATATACAAAGAGTAAAAAACCTAAACTCTAGAGAGAATTACACAGATTCATTTTAATAAATGTGGTTGGTAAACCAAAAACACTCACCAACCTAGACAGCGATCGAGCTGCGGGGTAGCCCGCATAGGGCCCGGCCAAAGAACATAGGCTCCACCGCGGGAGCTGAGGCGGCATATTAAAGTGATGCAGCATCTGATGATAAGGGGGCATGAAAAAGTAAGAAAGAAATCTCCCTGGGGCCAGTACTTGAAATGTACTTCGTGAGGCAAGAGTATCTGGGAACAAAATATTGAAATATATATATAGTTACAACTATAACAAATTCTAAGTGGTAATTATTTTATAAGGTGAACCCAGTGTAGCTCCACAGAAGGTGATGATGAGGTAAGAAAAGTGCCAGAGGGTGTGAAGATAGCAGTGTAGAGAGATGGTGAGCAGTTGTATCAATCTATAAAGTGTGACCAACGTAAAGGGATTTGTAGCAAGTGAAAAATATGAATGAGCAAAAATGTTTGAATCAACACGCATTGCGTCACCAAGAGAAAAGAAAACAAAGGAAAAAATAGAAATGTGAGCAGGGGGGGAAAAAGAGCTTACCCTGATGCTGCATCCAGGCATCACCAGCAAGCAACGTAGCCGGTGTGCACACATCCCAGCAGCAGACTGATCAATTGAACAGCTCACTACAATGGGGGATATGAATATATGCCGCCAACGCCACGCAGTGGACCAATGGGAAAGATGCAGTCGCACCTGGACCGAGTGAATACTCAGTAACAGGCGCGAGAGCTTCCCCATACCGGAACACACGATGTTATGACTAGACGCCGGCGCAATGACGTCAAAACTGACGTCATGCGCACGGCGTAACTAGCGTCACACAATGGTGTGACAGACGTGGCGCCGATGAGTGAAAGGGTACCCGCCCACACCTCCTGGACGCGATGCGTACAAGGGGAGGGGAGGGAGAGCCCACTACACTCATCGCAGCTCCCGCAGTTGAGAAGGACCTCGGCCATGACCCCACGCCAACCAATCCCACAGAGCAACGGCTGAGAAGGCAGGATCAGTGTGCTGGACAGTGATGATCCATGTGGGTGCCCTGAACCAGCCTGGGGAATGCTGCAAGTAAATGATGTACCAACGATATGAAGAACACAAAGCACAACGAAATATAATAGATAATAAATACTTGACATTTAGTAATATGTGTAAACCTTAACAAAAGGTACCCGAAATGGGGGCAACCTCGCACAGGGATGGCAGGGGAACACTGCCAAACCCAAATATTCAATTGTTTCCATCCCGATAATTGGGTATATTGGGGGGGAGTTTGGGACTTTAAATGAAGCACCCATAGGTGCTTCCATCCCTATAATGAATGAGAAAGGATGGGGAGTTTGGGACTTTAAATGAAACAATTGAATAGTGGAGGTAAGTTACAGTACAACGTATTTTATTTGTTTGACATAGATCTCAAAATATTAAAACAGTTTAAATCGCATAAATGCACATGGAGCATGCCCAGAGATTTGGCATAGAACAGGAAGTATATACATACAAACACATGATGGAGGTGGTAAATGTGTAAGGAGGGGGCATACATGTGCCAGTGGCATCATGCCCGGTGCTGGCACACGCACCCACATGATATATATACATCTATCAAATAATATGAAAACATCATGAAGTATATTGATGGTAAATGAATAGGAATTCATATATGGTGTAGCTGCAACATCGAATGAAGCTCTACGCGTTTCGTGGGTACTCCCACTCGTCAGGAGCGGATGCAGCAGACATTCCTATGGAATATATATATACAAAGAGTAAAAAACCTAAACTCTAGAGAGAATTACACAGATTCATTTTAATAAATGTGGTTGGTAAACCAAAAACACTCACCAACCTAGACAGCGATCGAGCTGCGGGGTAGCCCGCATAGGGCCCGGCCAAAGAACATAGGCTCCACCGCGGGAGCTGAGGCGGCATATTAAAGTGATGCAGCATCTGATGATAAGGGGGCATGAAAAAGTAAGAAAGAAATCTCCCTGGGGCCAGTACTTGAAATGTACTTCGTGAGGCAAGAGTATCTGGGAACAAAATATTGAAATATATATATAGTTACAACTATAACAAATTCTAAGTGGTACCCTTTCACTCATCGGCGCCACGTCTGTCACACCATTGTGTGACGCTAGTTACGCCGTGCGCATGACGTCAGTTTTGACGTCATTGCGCCGGCGTCTAGTCATAACATCGTGTGTTCCGGTATGGGGAAGCTCTCGCGCCTGTTACTGAGTATTCACTCGGTCCAGGTGCGACTGCATCTTTCCCATTGGTCCACTGCGTGGCGTTGGCGGCATATATTCATATCCCCCATTGTAGTGAGCTGTTCAATTGATCAGTCTGCTGCTGGGATGTGTGCACACCGGCTACGTTGCTTGCTGGTGATGCCTGGATGCAGCATCAGGGTAAGCTCTTTTCCCCCCCTGCTCACATTTCTATTTTTTCCTTTGTTTTCTTTTCTCTTGGTGACGCAATGCGTGTTGATTCAAACATTTTTGCTCATTCATATTTTTCACTTGCTACAAATCCCTTTACGTTGGTCACACTTTATAGATTGATACAACTGCTCACCATCTCTCTACACTGCTATCTTCACACCCTCTGGCACTTTTCTTACCTCATCATCACCTTCTGTGGAGCTACACTGGGTTCACCTTATAAAATAATTACCACTTAGAATTTGTTATAGTTGTAACTATATATATATTTCAATATTTTGTTCCCAGATACTCTTGCCTCACGTAGTACATTTCAAGTACTGGCCCCAGGGAGATTTCTTTCTTACTTTTTCATGCCCCCTTATCATCAGATGCTGCATCACTTTAATATGCCGCCTCAGCTCCCGCGGTGGAGCCTATGTTCTTTGGCCGGGCCCTATGCGGGCTACCCCGCAGCTCGATCGCTGTCTAGGTTGGTGAGTGTTTTTGGTTTACCAACCACATTTATTAAAATGAATCTGTGTAATTCTCTCTAGAGTTTAGGTTTTTTACTCTTTGTATATATATATTCCATAGGAATGTCTGCTGCATCCGCTCCTGACGAGTGGGAGTACCCACGAAACGCGTAGAGCTTCATTCGATGTTGCAGCTACACCATATATGAATTCCTATTCATTTACCATCAATATACTTCATGATGTTTTCATATTATTCGATAGATGTATATATATCATGTGGGTGCGTGTGCCAGCACCGGGCATGGTGCCACTGGCACATGTATGCCCCCTCCCTACACATTTACCACCTCCATCATGTGTTTGTATGTATATACTTCCTGTTCTATGCCAAACTTTGGGCATGCTCCATGTGCATTTATGCGATTTAAACTGTTTTAATATTTTGAGATCTATGTCAAACAAATAAAATACGTTGTACTGTAACTTACCTCCACTATTCAATTGTTTCATTTAAAGTCCCAAACTCCCCATCCTTTCTCATTCATTATAGGGATGGAAGCACCTATGGGTGCTTCATTTAAAGTCCCAAACTCCCCCCCAATATACCCAATTATCGGGATGGAAACAATTGAATATTTGGGTTTGGCAGTGTTCCCCTGCCATCCCTGTGCGAGGTTGCCCCCATTTTGGGTACCTTTTGTTAAGGTTTACACATATTACTAAATGTCAAGTATTTATTATCTATTATATTTCGTTGTGCTTTGTGTTCTTCATATCGTTGGTACATCATTTACTTGCAGCATTCCCCAGGCTGGTTCAGGGCACCCACATGGATCATCACTGTCCAGCACACTGATCCTGCCTTCTCAGCCGTTGCTCTGTGGGATTGGTTGGCGTGGGGTCATGGCCGAGGTCCTTCTCAACTGCGGGAGCTGCGATGAGTGTAGTGGGCTCTCCCTCCCCTCCCCTTGTACGCATCGCGTCCAGGAGGTGTGGGCGGGTACCCTTTCACTCATCGGCGCCACGTCTGTCACACCATTGTGTGACGCTAGTTACGCCGTGCGCATGACGTCAGTTTTGACGTCATTGCGCCGGCGTCTAGTCATAACATCGTGTGTTCCGGTATGGGGAAGCTCTCGCGCCTGTTACTGAGTATTCACTCGGTCCAGGTGCGACTGCATCTTTCCCATTGGTCCACTGCGTGGCGTTGGCGGCATATATTCATATCCCCCATTGTAGTGAGCTGTTCAATTGATCAGTCTGCTGCTGGGATGTGTGCACACCGGCTACGTTGCTTGCTGGTGATGCCTGGATGCAGCATCAGGGTAAGCTCTTTTTCCCCCCCTGCTCACATTTCTATTTTTTCCTTTGTTTTCTTTTCTCTTGGTGACGCAATGCGTGTTGATTCAAACATTTTTGCTCATTCATATTTTTCACTTGCTACAAATCCCTTTACGTTGGTCACACTTTATAGATTGATACAACTGCTCACCATCTCTCTACACTGCTATCTTCACACCCTCTGGCACTTTTCTTACCTCATCATCACCTTCTGTGGAGCTACACTGGGTTCACCTTATAAAATAATTACCACTTAGAATTTGTTATAGTTGTAACTATATATATATTTCAATATTTTGTTCCCAGATACTCTTGCCTCACGAAGTACATTTCAAGTACTGGCCCCAGGGAGATTTCTTTCTTACTTTTTCATGCCCCCTTATCATCAGATGCTGCATCACTTTAATATGCCGCCTCAGCTCCCGCGGTGGAGCCTATGTTCTTTGGCCGGGCCCTATGCGGGCTACCCCGCAGCTCGATCGCTGTCTAGGTTGGTGAGTGTTTTTGGTTTACCAACCACATTTATTAAAATGAATCTGTGTAATTCTCTCTAGAGTTTAGGTTTTTTACTCTTTGTATATATATATTCCATAGGAATGTCTGCTGCATCCGCTCCTGACGAGTGGGAGTACCCACGAAACGCGTAGAGCTTCATTCGATGTTGCAGCTACACCATATATGAATTCCTATTCATTTACCATCAATATACTTCATGATGTTTTCATATTATTTGATAGATGTATATATATCATGTGGGTGCGTGTGCCAGCACCGGGCATGATGCCACTGGCACATGTATGCCCCCTCCTTACACATTTACCACCTCCATCATGTGTTTGTATGTATATACTTCCTGTTCTATGCCAAATCTCTGGGCATGCTCCATGTGCATTTATGCGATTTAAACTGTTTTAATATTTTGAGATCTATGTCAAACAAATAAAATACGTTGTACTGTAACTTACCTCCACTATTCAATTGTTTCATTTAAAGTCCCAAACTCCCCATCCTTTCTCATTCAGATAAACTGTGATAGGTACTCAGATGGACTTGACAGGTATTTGGATGAACAGTGACAGGTATTTGGATGAACAGTGACAGGTATTTGGATAAACGGTGACAGGTCGTCATTATCAGTGTGTGTTGGTGTGCACGATCGTTGTGTGAGGAGGAGAACCCGGTAACATCTCGTTACCGCTCTATGTTTACATTTAGTGTTTGGCTGTGATCCTTTCATGTGGTAAACAGCCACCTGCCAATGGCTGTTTCAAAGCGCCGGTGACGAGCAGTGTTCCCGGGAACATGCCGTCAACAACGTGCACGCACAGCGATTGTGCGTGATTGCGCGCATGCACCGTGCAAAGTGGGATGGCACCATCATGTGGTAAGCAGCCATGCCCAATGGCTGTTCACCCCCCTCGGTGGCGAGCGGTCTGTCCGTGAAACGCCGCCACCGAAGGTACAGGGCTGTGCGCACGCGATCGCCCGCATGCCCTGCTTAAATGGACGGAACGTCATATGACGCCCGCCCAGAACAAGAGCCGAGCCACCTGGCTGTCATACGATGTCTGGCGGGCGACAATCGGTTAAAATTATTGCTGGTGAGTGTGGTCCCAGGAGGGGAGCATGGAGTGTCACCAAGATCCACACCAACTGCGTATTTTACACAAGTTCAACACACTATATGGATGGACTTTATATGATTGCACTTTATTTGTTTTGTGCTACATTCGCACTGAGCACTTTATATTGTTAAGCAATACCATGTCATTGATTATTTTTATGTAGGCACTTTATTATTATATATTGTTTTAGTGTTTATAGTGTCAGATTTGTCCTCCGCAATGTCGCCATCCCGCAAAAAATCGCTGATCACCACCATTCCTAGTAAAAAATTAAATAAAAAAAAATTCCATAAATCTATCCCATAGTTTGTAGATGCTATAACTTTTGCGCAAACCAATCAATATATGCTTATTGGGATTTTTTTACCAAAAATATGTAGCAGATTACATATTGACCTAAATTAATGAAGAAATACATTTTTTTATTGGATATATAGTTTTTTAGCATAAAGTAAAAAAAATTGTTTTTTTTTCAAAATTTTAGGTCTTTTTTATAGAGCAAAAAATAAAAACCACACATGTGATCAAATACCACCAAAAGAAAGCTCTATTTGTGGGGAAAAAATTACATCAATATTATTTTGGTATAGTGTCGCACGTCCGTGCAATTGTGAGTTAAAGTAACGCAGTGCGGTATCGCAAAGAAATTTTTCAATAACTGCTCATATGTACTGTATATTTGTATGAATATTTGAACACATGTTCTTATTACATTTGAAGACTCGAGGAATGTTGTTCTAAAGTACTTCAAAATGTTGTACTTGTTTGCTTTTAACATTTGATTTGCAAATGAATGTAATTTCAAGAACGAAAAACGCATTTAGTGTTAGAAATTTGTTTGACAATTATTTTCTGTCCTGCTCCTTCAAAATTTTCTGGTCACTGTGGTTGAAAATGAGTTGATTTCACTGCACTAATGATTAGAGAATTGAGCAAACATTCCTAAAATGAAAAAATTCAAACAAAGCGTTCTGAGTTTATGGCCAATCTTAGTGCAACTAGTGCTGAAGTGTTGTTCACATGGCTAGCAGCTCTAACTAAGCACTAAGGCGGAGACCACACAGTGTTTCCCCATGAGATGAAAAGTAGCCCGGAGGTCATAAAATGTTATATATATATATATATATATATATATATATATATATATATATATGGTCTTCAAAAAGTTTCCGCAATTTTTTATATTAAATAGAGTTTAAAAAAAGTGCAGAAACTTTTTGAAGAACAGTTGTGTGTATATATTTTAATTCTATGTATTTATTTATATTTTTAGTGCACACAAACATAATATGATCCTTAAATTTTACAATACATATTCCCCTTCTGTGAAAAAAAATTTGCAGCTAAGAACAAAATAATAATCTAGCATATTGTAACTAAATGTCATAAAAAATTACCTTTCCTTTTCAATCTGCATCAGCTCAAATTTTCTATAAAATGCAATACGGCAACCTGGAGGCGTTCTGTACACAGATGATGTACAGCATCCTGCTTGTGTGATTGGCTCACTGATTTTCCCAGAAGTTTGCACTAAGAAACAAGTCAGATTTTGGGCATCCTCTGGAACAATTGCATTTTTTATTTTTTGTCTAAAGGGATGCATATCAACCGCTCTATGCTCTGCCCCTCCAGTGCTCACTGGAGGGTCAGGCTGGAGAGGGGGTGGACGCAGCTGGCTTTGGCTCTCAGCCACCCACTGAGAAGCAGAGCAGACTGCCGATCCAGTATCTGCACTCTCAGCAGGGGAGGGGCTTTGCCCAGAGTCCAAATTATATTTGTATTGCAGGGTACCTATGGGTTGGTTTACACCACAATGCAAGCATTACGACATCTGTGCTGAGATGCATTAAAAGCATTTGTGTAATCAATGCAATGATACACGTTTCTGATGCATATGCAATGTATTTACATGCGGTACAAGTGGGTGGTTGTTCCGCTGTGTTGAGCTGCGTTATCTTAAAGTGTGTTGTGTGCTTATTTCTTGTGTCATCACTTTGTTCATGGTTGCTGATTGAGTGGGGTGTAGAAAAACAAGATGGCAGAAAGATGGTGGCAGATATGGAAACCATTTTTTTTTTTTTTTTTTACCTTTTTTTTACTTTTTTACTGCATTGCAGTGGGATGCAGTGTATAGCAATGCAAAACCAATCACCGCCAGTGTTATTTCCTATGATGTTGGTTTATGGTTGCACTCTGCAAGGGCATCCAATTCACCACAACGGTTCTGTTATGAACTGGCCCTTATACACAGGCATCATATGAAGGAAAAATAAACACTTCCGACAAGCTTTTAAAGGGGTTACCGTTGGCTTTATATTTGATCTGAGGATGGGTTAAGTTTTAGGTCTATGTACACAGACATCAAAAATAGGGGATTGGTACAATAAAATGCTTAGTTATGCCTTCTACAGAAAGGGTGTATTAACAGAATGTCTTGATGAACACAAGCACATACTTAAATGTCTGCTTCTTCTGTCCTTCCCCCATGGAAAATATAAGCCTGCAGTACAGGGCATCCAGAAAGTATTCACAGCACTTCGCATGGCCAGTGCAACTGGAATGCAGTCCGCACGGGAACGTTGCCTTTCCTCACTGCATTCTAGTGTGAAAGTCCTTAAATCTGTGAAGCAGTCCTATGCACCCCGGGATAGTCGAGCATAAAAAAGCGCCATAAACAAAAGGTTTAAGGCAGGCCAGCCAAGGAAGACAGAGAGGGGATTTATCACCGCTTAGAGCTGAGACGATGGCCGATGTTAAACAAAGTCCCACGTCCTGGATCGGCTCCTATGATGGACACCACACTGGTCCAATGTTGGTAAATTAGGGGTTCTAGCGGTGATATATCTCCTCTGTCTGGCCTGGTCGGCTCTCCTCCCTGTTCAGGCTGTGATCGGATGCAGTGTGTCACTGGCTGATTGATTCTCCATTACTTCTGCCAGCCCTGCATGTCTGTTTGGGCCCTCATGGTTATATGGTGTGAACGAGCCCTCATGACACTGAAGCCTTTGGCTGCTTTCGTAACGTATGTTTGTACCAAATTAGCATAGCTCCCAATTGTCCCTGATTTCGAGGGACTGTCCCTGATTTACTCCTCTTCTTTCCCTAATTTTGGTCTGATCTATATAATTGTATATAAAATGCAATTTTTATCTTTCAAAAAGTGTTTTCCAGTGTTAAACCTTCCATCCAAGTTCTACTTTGCTGCTTTTATAAATTTCAAAAGTTAGTATAACGGAATAGTCGTAGTAAAAAAAAAAAGCTTGTGGGTTTAACTAATCATTATTTTTCTATAATTCTCCTTTAAGGGGGCATGGCAGGGGGTGTGTCCTATGCCTACATACTTTTGCTAATAGGTATCCCTCGTTCTCAAAAAGTTAGAAGGTATGAATTAGTGGAGGTTATTAATACACAAAGGGGTTGATTCACTAAAGGAAAATAGACTGTGCAGTTGCTCCAGAGCTTAGTAAATGAGGTGAAGCTTCACTTTGCAAAGAATACCCAATCACGTGCAAGGAAAATTAAAAAAAAAAGTGTTTTTGCTTGCATGTGATTGGATGATGGAAGTCAGCAGAGTTTCCCCTCTTTTCCTAAACTCTGGAGCAACAGCATTTGCCAAGTGCACATTCTATTTTCCTTTACTTTAGTAAATCAACCCCATTGTGTTGCTTATTGAAAGAGAAGCAGTGTCAACTCTTCTTATTTGCACAGTTTTAATAGGTTTACTTTAAATGTAAATTCTGGGCAAACACACAGCACACTGAATACTCTGTGGATATTCACATTTAGGAACGGCTTTAACTATAAAAGGATTAGTAATCAGTAGCTGCAGCCAGTTTTTTAATCCAGGCACCCTGCCAGGCAGCACAGCCAGATTCTCCACCTCCACTGTAGCATCAGCATGGCAAAGCAATGAACACTGCTGGGTGCTCACTCTGCTGTCTTCTCTTGTTATTAAGATTACAGTCAGCACATGTGCATTGCAGCAGACCCTGATTGGCTACTACTGCTGCCAGAGTGCTGTTTGCAGGAAACTGAGAAAAAGACAAACACTGAGGCCCCCTTCACACTGCTCTGTAGAAAAATCACCTGTGTTTTAAAATACCAATTTAAAATACGAAATACGAATTTTCTTTGGGTTCGTTAACTTTTCGTAACAATTACGAATGTTTGTTATGATGAATTTATCATTATGAGGGGCTCCCACCATCCCTGTGCTGTGCTAACTTCCTGGGTTTTTAACTTTTAGGTTCATTAACTTTTTTGTAACAATTAAGGCCCCTTTCACACGAGGCGGACTCCGCTTCCACGGAGTCCGCCTCTGTCCGCCGGCTCAGCGGGAGATCTCTCCGTTGATCTCCGCTGAGCCGGCGGATGACAAGTCCCTCTCCGCTCACTCACCAGCGCCGCTGGTCTCTATGAAGAGATCGGATGAAAACGGACAGTGTGTCCGTTTTCATCAGATCTCACCCGATCCGATCCGCCAGCGACGGATCTGGACGTGGGGCCATACGTCTGCTTTTGGCGGATCGGACCGGGTCGGATGTCCGCTGACATCCGACGCTCCATAGACTAACATGGAGCGCCCGTTCAGATCCGCCGTCAAAACTGACAGGCGGATCTGAACGGTCCGTCCATGTGAAAGGGGCCTAAAGCCCCATACACACGTGCGGATTATCCGAGGACCAGGTCCGTCGGATCATGTCCGTCGTACTTTGTCCGATGTTGGTTTTGCGTACACACGGTCGGAAAAAGTTGTCGGAAAATCCGATCATTCTGAACGTGGTGACGTTTGTTGCGTATGACGGGACTACGTAGAGGCTAGTAGCCAATAGCTTTGGTCTTGTAATGTGATCTGAGCATGCGTAGCACTTTGTCCGTCAGGAATTCGATACACACGATCGGATTTGGTGTGATCGGACTTTGTTGTCGAAAAATCTATCCAGCAAGAGATAGGACTTTGTCCGTCGGACAATCCGATGGAAACAGTCCGATGGTGCCTACACACGGTCGGATTTTCCGACAACATTGTCCGATAGGACAGAATCCATGGGAAAATCCGACCGTGTGTATGGGGCTTAAGAATGTTCGTTAGGAATTTGGATCCGAAATTCGTATACGAAATTTCGTACAAAATTCAGAAGCATAGAAATTTGTATTTTGAATCCTCCCGAATGTACGAATTTACGGAAATTCATACAAATTTTTGATTCGTATGAAACTAATCGCACATGTCTACCCAATTACCTTTAGTCTAAATACAGGCTATACTCAACTTATTTTTCTTTCATTCACCGACGGACACATCGCCTCCTTAATCTTGACCATTGTGTTATATTGTCGCCGCAACAGTAGGACTAGGCAGAGCAAAAAAACACCTGGCTACACCCTTGGGCTGTCCACCATGGCCTGGTGGAGTACAGTACCTTTTGGAGGGGGTTCCCTTGTAGAGGGTGCAGCAATGTTGAAGGCACAGAGAGGATCCTGGCAGCATGTCAAACGACCGCTGGCCATGTTTGGGAGGTCCGATGACATCACGGCGGCCTTTTTTTTTTTTTTTTAGTCTAAGGGGACCTGGATATGGCTGGAGCCTCATGGAGATGCCAGGGCTCCTCCTCTTCCTCCTCTCTTCTCCTCTTTGATACCCTGGCCATTAGACATGTGCACACTGAAATATTTCGTTTTGGAATTTAGTTTTCGTCCGAAAAATTAATTTATTTAGGTACTCCCGAAATTTGTTTTTATTTATTTGTTTTTCATTAAAAATTGCATTCGTCCGAAAATCCAAATGAATTAAGATCGAATCTGTCATTGAAGGCTTATGGTATCTGTCGAAAGTTCAAAGAAGATTCAACGGAGCAGCTAAACTGTATGACTCTGTATAGTTTAGCTGCAATTCCACCCAATTCCAGCAGCAATCTTTCCTCTCTACGTCGAATCTTTCCTCTCTACGTCGAATCTTTCCTTTCTACGTCGAATCTTTTCTCTCTATGTAGAATAATCTTGGACTAATAGAGTTAAGGTTAGGCACATTCGACCATAGGTTCAATGGACACAGATTGTTATTGTCAGCGTTGAATCTCCTATCTATATCGAACTGTTGTCACAACGAAAATAAAGCATTTGTTTATGTCGGATCTTTCGTTTTTCGGATTCTGCACTTTCGTTATCGTTTGTTAAAACGATAACGAAAATACCTGAAATTCGGACAAAAATGCATTCGGACGAAAACGAATGCACATGTCTACTGGCCATCGGGGTGTCCCTTGGTGGTGCCAAAGATTCCTTTTGTACTACAGAGTCTTCTTTCCTATGGAGCCTCAGAGTCGCATCTCACCCACTAATTCCCCCATGGAGGTGGCAGGTCCCTCAGAACCCCAGCTTCCCACGGCCGCACTATCCTTGAGTCATTGGTATCTCGGGTAGAAGTAGCGTGTGGGCAAAGACCCAGGAGGAAGCGCCCCCGCCTTCTCCTGCTCAGTCCTCCTCATCTGATTCTGAGCCTGATGCCGCTGGGGACATGGCCTGTTCAGGGGGTTTTATTATCTTGCCCCCTGACCCGTCCGATAGTGAGGATAAGTCCTCCTCGGTCTCAGCAGCAAGTGAAACAGTGCTGGTGGACGCACTTGTTACTGCGGTGCGGGAGACTCTAAATATGGAGGATGCGGCTGACGGGGCCACAGATGTAGCTGTGTCCTGTGGTATGCATAAGTCACCTCGCACACCAAAGGTGTTTCCTTATCTGCCTTATTTGGTAGGCCTGCCTATAAGGAATGGGAACAACCAAAGTCACCCTTTGTAGTCCCCAAACGTTTCTCAGTACGCTACCTCTTTGAAGAATCACTTTTAAAAAAGTGGCCTACCCCACCAGAGGTAGACCCTCCTGTTTTCAGGTTGAATAAAGCAACCATGATCCCAGTAGAGGAATCGCCGTCCTTTAGGGACCCGGCTGACAGGAAAGTGAAGGCTGTGGCACGCTGCATGTTTACTAAGGCTGGGTCGGCATTGCGTCCAGTCTTGGCCTCGGCTCTGGTGTCGCAGACCCTAACTGAATGGGCCAAGCTTTTGCGCCAGGGTCTGGTTAGTGAGCAAGTTCCCGCTGCTTATGTTGATTTGGTGGACCAGTTGGTCCATGGGATGCAGCCTTGGACAGCTCCTGTGCTGTCCAAGCTTTCTGTTTCAGCAGTGGTGATTAGACGTGTGCTGTGGCTTGAGAATTGGTTGGCCAAGCCTTTAAAAAAGCTCTCATTGATCTGCCCTTTCAAGGTGACCGCCTGTTTGGGGCTACCCTGGATGACATCATTAAGGGTGTCACAGTGGGGAAGAGTACCTTCCTGTCTCAATCTAGGAAAGGGAAGGAGCCTCGTCGCAGATGGGGGCCTTCCTTCTCAGCCCATACGAAATTCTTCCGGGCTCCCGGGACTGTAGATAAGGGAAACATATCTCAAAGTTTTCCCCGGGAAGTTCCAGGCAATCTTGGTCTGGTAAGCCTAGAGCAGGCTTCTCCTGATCCACTGACAAGACTCCTTCAGCATGAAGGTCTGCCCTCACCCATTGCTGAGTAGGGGGGACATCTTTGCTGGTTTCCAGATTCATTGACCTCCATCGTGAGCATCAAGGGGGCCCTGTTCAACAGGAAGTAACTGAGGCTCGTGGCCATCTCGCGGATTCCTCTAGTAGATGCCGCAGTTGTCCTAGTGCCACTGCAGGGCCAACGCCTTCCTCTTCTGCAGTGCCTACGAAGGACAGAGGGCAAAAGTCTTCTGGTTATTCTGGTGGCTGTAAAACGTCCCTTGGAAGCTACCTTTCAAAGAGGACCAGTTGTACGGAGGGCTGAGCTTCCATCCTGCTTTACAGTAAAGGGTTTTAATAGCCTAGCTATTGAAAGCCAGGTACTGAGAGATAGAGGTCTGTCGGAGTCAGTGATCCCTACTATGGTGAAGGTGAGGAAGTCGACTTCTAGTAAGATATACCATCGTTTGTGGAAAGCGTACATTTCTTGGTATGTTCTCTTTTGCCGCCATGGGATGTAATCTTAGCACTATCCGTTCTCCAGAAACCTCCATTCAATATTCAATATTCGGGAGATTCCCTTACTTACGTTGTCCCAGAAGATGGCATTCTTGGTGGCTATTACCTCGGCCCGCAGGGTTTCGGAGTTGGCGGCATTATTCTGTCGTAGTCCCTATTTCGTACTCCATAGAGATAAAGTGTTTCTTCATCCTTGCCCATAATTTTCTGTCCATTTGAATGAGGACATTGGGGGTTATTTACTAAAGGCAAATCCACTTTGCACTACAAGTGCACATGGAAGTGCAGTCGCTGTAGATCCGAGGGGGACATGCAAGGAAAATAAAAAACAGCATTTTAGCTTTAACATTTTAGCTTCCACAAGATTGGATGATAAAATCAGCAGAGCTTCCCTCATTTCACATCTTCCCCTCAGATTTACAGCGACTTTGCAGTGCAAAGTAGATTTGCCTTTCATAAATAACCCCCATTGTGTTGCTGTCCTTGTATCCCAAGCCCTCTCATCCCAAGGAATTTGCTTTGCATACCTTGGCTGTGGTTCGTGCGATTCGAGTATATCTGCCAGCCACTGAGTCCTTCCGGAGGTCAGACTCACTTTTTTTGGTTACACAGGGACCAAGGAAAGGGCTGTCCGCTTCCTTGGCTACTATCTCCAGATTAATCAGACAGACTTTGACTCAGGCCTATTCTATTAAGGATCAGGTTCCTCTTTTCCCTGTCGGGCGTGTAGTGCTTCTTGGGCCTTTCGCCATCAAGTGTCAATATCACAGGTTTGCAAGGCGGCCACTTGGTCGTCAGTGCATACCTTCACAATATTCTATAAAGTAGATATTTTGGCATCTGTGGATGCTTCTTTTGGCTGCAAGGTTTTGCAGGCTGCTGTTTAGGGGGGGGGGGTTCCCTCTTATTTAAAATGTTTTATTTCAGATGGGGCTCCTGTGACCCGGTTAAGGTTCTTGTGTCCTGGTTAGGGCTCTTGTGGTTAGCCTTGGGTTATTTTGCCCACCCCTCATTTTTCTTTGGCACTGCTTTTGGACGGCCCAGTGGTCAAGATTAAGGAGGTGCTGTGTCCGTCGATGAACTAAAGAGAAAATTGGATTTTGTACTCCAATTTTATAATCCATTTCTCTGATTTCATCGACTGACACAGCACCCACCCCTCTATGGATTTTGATACTTGTATTACTGCTTGCTACTAAACTAAGTACCTAGAGCAGGGAGGGGGTTATATACTGACTGAGGACAGCCCATGGGCGTAGCCAGGTGTTTTTTTGTTCTGTGTAGTCCTACTCCTGCAGAGGCAATATAACCTAATGGTCAGGATTAAGGAGGGGCTGTGTCAGTCGATGAATGGGGAGTACAAAAATCTAATTATTTTGGCCACTGGTGGATGCATATTGTAGAGCTGGAGGGGAAGAGAGCACAGCCTTTGCCTCCTTTTTGTCTCTCCCTCTTCCACAGCAACAACTTTCTCCTCTGTCTCACTAAGTAAATGGGAATATTGATTCTGATTTGAGCATTTTAGTCAACCAATCAGTGGGTCAGAATCCTAACAGAGATCCATTAGCATCTCAGTAAAGCTATAATCTTCAAGTGAAAGTCGTAGGCTCCCCAGGTATGTAGATATAAGATGGACAATAAAGAACGTACAACAAATACATTACATGTAAATTAAACATCAGAAAGGTGAGTGTTGGCTTTTAATAAAAAGACACTTCTATCATACAATTGTGGTTTAGTTACATTAAAAATGAAGTTGTTTTGTCTTATTATATTCCACGAAAAGAATGTCCTAGGAGATCAGCAGTGAGCCTTTTACAATTATTTGCATTGAATTGCAAAATATGACATTCCTCCTGAAGTCACTTCTGGGCCATTTTTATTACTGTTGTCTCTCATGGCAAAACCTATTCTGTGCTGCTATTTCTCTAACTGTTCATTACCCATTCTGTAAGGTCAGGTTATACCACTGGAGAGCTGGAAAAAAAGCTAGCCTCATCAGATATTTCCAACCTCAGTCTCATGCCGTAAAAGTCTTCGCGTTGCAGCTTTTTTTTTTTTTTTTTATCCATTGAAATCTAAAGCTGGTGTTTAGCATTTTGTCAGCGCTTTTTTTCATACTCCATCATATGCTGTCTCGCCTGCTAGTGGGAAGGTCTTTATGCAGCTGTGTGGGCAGTTTCAAGGGCAAATGCATTACTTGTATTGCAGCCCAAGGTTCCTGATGGACAAGCAGGGACTAATCAGCCATGTGACAGGGGGTACTAGGAAGACTGGGAAAAAGTGGCAACATTTCATCAGTTAGCATCAAGGATACTTTTTGGGGGAAGAGAGGGTTTCTTAAACCAATCGGCCATAACTTTTTCACCACCTACCTTATATTGAGTAGGTTCCCCTTTTGTCGTCAAAACAGCCCTGACCCATTGAGGCATGGATGCCACTAGACATCTGAAGGTATTCTGTGGTATCTGGCACCAAGCCATTATTAGCACATCCTATAAGTTGTGAGATGGGGCCTCCATGCATCAGACTTGTTTTTCTAACACATCCCACAGATGCTCGATTCAATTAAGATGTGGAGAATTTGGAGGTCAAGTCAAAACCTTCAACTCATTGTGTTCCTCACACCATTTTTTAACCACATTTGCAGGTTGGCAGGGTGCAATATCCTGCTGAAAGAGGCCACTGCCATCAGGGAATACTGTTTCCATGAAGGGTTGTATTTGGTCAGCAACAATGTTTAAGTACTTGGTAGGTGTCAAGTAACTTCCACATTAACGGCAGGAATCAAGGTTTCCCAGCAGAACTTTGCCAAAGCATCACACTGCCTTCTCCGGCTTGCCTTCTTCCCATACTACATCCTGGTGTCATCTCTTCCCTTGGTAATTGACGCGCACACATCCACCATCCATATGATGTAAAAGACATGATTAAGACCAGGCCACCTTTCTCCGTTTCTCTGTGTTTTCTTTCCTTTACATTCCTTTCTTTCCTTTATTTACACAGGGTGATCCAACTAGAAAGTGTTATTTTTCACCTTCTTTTAACCACTTCAGCTTCGGAAGGTTTTACTCACTTACAGACCAGGCCATTTTTGGCCATACGACACTGAGTCGCTTTAACTGACAATTGCACGGTCGTGTGACGCTGTACCCAAATAAAATGTATTCCTATTTTTTACCCATAAATAGAGCTTTGCCTCTGCACTTTTTATTTTTTAAACGGGGCGGGTACATACAATTTTTTATAAAAAAATGCTTCGCAACACGTGTGACTGCTGTGCTCCAAGTACAGTATCTGTGAGGGGTTGCAGTGTTGTGGCACCAGCACCAGTGCCTAAGGCACAATTTTCAGCCCCCTGTTTAACAGGGCGTGTACTTACAATTTTTTAAAAAAATGCTTCGAACACGTGTGACTGCTGTGCTCCAAGTACAGTATCTGTGAGGGGTTGCAGTGTTGTGGCACCAGCACCACCGCCAAAGGCACAATTTTTCTGCCCCTGTTCATCAGGTGCGGGTAATTACAAATCTTGATCTAATATTACAAATCTTGATCTAATAGGTTCACAGCAGGGCCCATTCCTGCGCCCACCAAGAGTAACTATGAGGGCCTACAGTCTTGTGGCAACACCATGCCAACCCACCGTTCATCAGGTGCTTGCAATTACCACTCCTGCGCCCACCAAGAGTAACTATGAGGGCCAATTTTTCTGCCCTGTTCATCATCAGGTGCTAGCAATTACAATCTTGATCTAATAACTCACAGCAGGCGCCCATTCCTGCGCCCACCAAGAGTAACTATGAGGGCCTACAGTCTTGTGGCAACACCGTCCACCACCACCGACAAAGGCCCAATTTTTCTGCCCTGTTCGTCAGGTGCTTGCAATTACAAATCTTGATCTAATAACTCACAGCAGGGCCCCTTCCTGCGCCCACCAAGAGTAACTGTGAGAGCTTACAGTCTTGTGGCAACACCGTCCACCACCACCACCACCCCCAATTTTTCTGCCCTGTTCAACAGGTGCATGCAATTACAAATCTTGATCTATTAACTCACAGCAGGGCCATTCCTGTGCCCACCAGTCTTGTGGCTACACCAACATCTAATAGGGCAAATTTCTGCAGAGTATATACGCCAGGCCCCTACTTTCAAAACATCCAACTTACAAACGACTCCTACTTGCAAATGGAAAGTGAGAGGAAATCTACCCCTAGGAAGGGAAATTCTATCCTGTTAGATTTAATTTGGGAAAAAGGTATCTCCTCTCTACTGATACTTTAACACCAATCCTTGTTTCAATTAAAACCCCACTTTTACAAAAACATTTGTCATTGGGACGGAAAGTGAGGTGACATGTTTGAACAGATGTGCAAAGACAGCAAATGTTACAGGGGTGATAACCCTATGTTCTCCAAAAAGCTTAAAAATGATTTTTTTGGGATGGAGCTACACTTCATAATGTACCTGTTCAGATTCTACTTTTTATTTTTTGCACTATAAACAAAAAAAGAAACCAAAAATTTTGAAAAAAAAAAGATTTTTTACTTTCTGCTATAATACACATCCAAAAAAAATATATTGATTGGTTTGCGCAAAAGTTAATGTCTACAAACTATGGGACAGATTTAGTGATTTTTACTTTTTTGTTGTTTTTTTACTGGTAATGGCAGCGATCTGTGATTTTTAGCAGGACATCGACATTACGGCGGACAAATCTGACCCTAAGTGACACTTTATGGGGACCAGTGACTCCAAAACTGTTATCAGTGCTATAAAAATGCACTGATTACTGTATAAATGACACTGGCAGGGATGGGGTTAAAACCAGGGGTGAGCAAAGGGTTAAATGTTCCCTAGGGAGGTGCTTACTAACTGTGTAGAGCAGTGTCACACTGACGGAAAATAGAGATCTGTGCTTCAGCTTAGCTGAATTGCAAGATCTCTCTTTCCCTTCCTGACAGATCTGCTGTTTCCCTTGTTTACACAGGCAGACGGCCAAGCCATCTCTCCTGTGAATGATCAAGCCATCACGGCCGTCGGACCCACTGATTGGCTTCCGTTTTGTCCAATCACAGCGGGAGCAGTGCTTGCGCCTCCTAAACCGCATGCACAAAATCATGTACAGGTACGTGATTTTGTGCACCCGGGCAACCCTGCTGCAGTAAATGTACATGGGGCGGACTGGAAGCGGTTAACAGACCAAGCTGTCCAACAAAAATGGCAATTAGAGTGGTGGAACAAACCATTTACCACCCACAGAGGTGCTTACAATGGTTGGCTTTTATTAATTTATTTAAAACCTTTATCCCAAAATAAAAAAAAAAAAAAAAAAACTTCTTATACAGTTCTAGCTGTATAAATCTGCTAGTACATCTAATGTTCCCCTCTCCCCAGACTGACAATCCTGGTTTCCAAAGGTTTCTGCTGTTCTATTTCATCCAGAATGCAGAATTTCTAGGACAGGAAGTGTCCTACAGGTGAAATAAAAGCAAAAAAAAATAAAAAATGAATGCAGCCACCACATCTAAGAATTGGTAAGCTGCAATATTTTACATTTGCAAAAGGGCAATTAGTACCTCCTGAGGGTTATGGAAGCTGCTTTTTCATAAACAAATAGGAAAAAAAAAACACAAATATAAAGAACATAATTTAACCCCTTCACGCCCACGCTTTAGCATGAGCCTAAATTGCCGGGAGAGCGTCCATGTGATCAGCGAGTCAATGAGATTCGGCTGATCATAGATTGGAGTAATGGGCTGATCCTGACCTCTTACCTTGTGATCAGCTGTCAGACAATGACAGCTGATCACGTGATGTAAACAGAGCCAGTAATCAACAATTTTTTTCCTCACTCTCACAGTGAAAAAAACAGCGAGGAAAAACACCATCTCTGGCGTCTGTCAGAGGGACATCGATCACGGAGAGCCACAGCCTGATCTGTGCCCACCAGTGCCGCCTCAACAGTGCAGCCTATCAGTGCAGCCTTATCAGCGCACATCAATGAAGGAGAAAAATTACCTGTTTGCAAAATATTGTAACAAACTATGAAAACCTGTTTTTTTTTTTTCAACATTTTTGGTCTTTTTTTTGTTTAGCAAAAAATAAAAACCCCAGTAGTGATTAACCACTTGCTTACTGTGCACTTAAACACCCTTCCTGCCCAGACCAATTTTCAGCTTTCAGCACTCTCGCACTTTCAGTGACAATTGCGCGGTCATGCAATGATGTAACCAAATGAATTTTTTATCATTTTGTTCGCACAAATAGAGCTTTAGTTTGGTGGTATTTATTCGCGACTCCGTTTTTTATTTTTTGCGATATAAGCGAAAACATAGCGGAAATTTTGAAAAAAAACAATATTTTCTCCTTTCTTTTTGAAAAGAAATCCAATAAGATCAAATTTTGTCATAAATTTAAGCCAAAATGTATTCTGCTACATGTTTTTTGTAAAAAAAAATTCTGTTAAAGTGTATAATAATTGGTTCGCGTGATCACGGACATATGTACGCAAATGATCATGTAAAAGGGGTGTGCAGGTGATCACGGACATATGTGTGCAGATAATCATTGGCACATGTTATTTTACTGGGACATATGTGAGGGACATGTGTTTTTATTATTTGGGGACATGTGTGTTTTGGGGACATGTGTGTTGTTTTGGGGATGTGTGTTTTACTGTGGGGACATGTGTGTTTTACTATGGGGACATGTGTGTTTTACTATGGGGACCCTAGACTGGTGATCAGTGAGTAAAAAAACATCTAATACTCACTGATCACCAGCTGGCTGCAGCAATCCGCTCTCCTCACCGACGACTTCCGTGTGAGGAGAGGAGGGCCGATTGCCTAGCAACCGGCTGTTTGTTTACATCACATGACGGCCGTGATTCGACACGGCCATCATGTGATCAGGAGGGCCAATCACCGAGCCCTCCTGCCGATCCGAGATGTGCCGTGTCCGGGTGACACGGCCGCATCGGGATCGCGCCGCTGCGCGGGCATGCATGCGCGCGATCCCTCTACTTCTGAAGGACGTTCCGGAACGTCCACTCAGAAGTAGACGGCTCCCACCCGGCCGTATATCTACATTGGCCGGATGGGAAGTGGTTAAATACCACCAAAAGATACTGTAGCTCTAACCAACATCCAAATTAGCTGTTTTGGACCAACATCCGACCGTGTGTACGCTCCATCGGACCAACTTTTTCCAGGTTTCATCTGTCTTTTGTTGGCTGTGCAAACGTACCAACTTTCGCCCAACAAAAGTCAGATGGACCAAAGTCCGACCGTGTGTACACAAAACCAATGGACTTTTGTACAAACCAATGCAGAACCAATGCAAAAGATCAGACAACAATACAGAAGTTGACCAAGGGTGGCGGTAAAGAGCAGAAAAACCAAGTGATTTGGTGAAAGTTGGCTGAAAAAGTCCTGCTGTGTGTATGCAATACCAACTTGGGGCCAACGCCCTTTGGACAAAAATCCACAGGAAAGTTGGTCCATGGTCCAATCGTGTGTATGAGGCTTATTTGTGTGAAAAATTATAACATTTTCATATGGGTAAAGTTTAGCATGAATGCTGGCTGAAAATTGGCCTGGGCAGGAAGGGGGTTTAAGTGTCAGGTAGGCAAGTGGTTAAAAGCTAAACTTTGCAACCCCCCCCCCCCCCCTCAATAAATAAACCCATATAAATTAGGAAAACAAGGAAAACATTTATATTCTTTTCTTTTTTTTTTTCATTCAATTAGCTAAATTGAGTTTTTGCTTTGGCAAAATTGTGCCAAAATTACTCCACCTGTCCCCAAACAGGAACTTTTTATTGAATAAGTTTGAATATGCCTGCAGTAGACAGTTACTGTAACACAGGAGGATTTATACCCTATTTCTTTTATTCAGCTGGGCCTATATTCTAGATACTCTTATCCTTCTCTCTCACTTGCCTATTTAATAAAAATGTTTTCAAACTATTTTTGTTTCGTTTTCAGTTACTGAAATGAAGAGTTGGGAAACAAAAGTTGACTCCAGCAGTGAGTCATGGTGGAATCTGAGAAAAGCAGTGAGCCTCTTAGAGGTTTGAAATATCACCTCTGCATCTGGCTTCAGAGATATTTCCAGCTGACTCATTTGTTACGCCTGGGACATAAAAATGTGTCTGTTAATAATGCCCACCCTTACACCTGTGGCGTGTATCACTTGTAGTATGAAAGCTCAGGTTGGTCTCTAGCAAAAGAAAATATTGACTTTAACCACTTCAGCCCAGGAAATTTGGCTGCTCAATGACCAGAGCACTTTTTACAATTTGGCACTGCGCTGTTTTAACTCGTAATTGCGTGGTCATGTAATGCTGTACCCAAACAAAATTTGCGTCCTTTTTTCCCACAAATAGAGCTTTCTTTTGATGGTATTTGATTGCCTCTGCGTTTTTTATTTTTTGCGATATAAACATAAAAAGACCGAAAACTTTGAAAAAATATGATATTTTCTACTTTTTGTTATTAAAAAAATCCAATAGACTCAATTTTAGTCATACATTTAGGCCAAAATGTATTCAGCCACATGTCTTTGGTAAAAAAAAAAGTTAATAAGTGTATATTTATTGGTTTGCACAAAAAGTTATAGCATCTACAAACTAGGGTATATTTTCTGGAATTTACGCAGCTTTTAGTTTATGACTGCCTATCTAATTTCTAGAGGTGATAAAATGGCAAAGTAGACACCCCAAGGAAACTGCTGAGAGGCATGTTGAACCCATTGAATATTACATTTTTTTTTGTCAGAAGTGATTGAAAAAGGACAAAAAATTCATTAAAAAAATTACACAAAGTTGTCACTAAATGATATATTGCTCAAACATGCCATAGGCATATGTGAAATTACACCCCAAAATACATTCAGCTGCTTCTCCTGAGTGCCTGGGAGCCTAGCCGTGTACAGGACCCCAAAACCCAAGCACCGCCTTCAGGATTTCGAAGGGTGTAAATTTTTGATCTCAATGACTCGGGCGATCACAGCGCACGCCGCACGTGTCCTGCAGAGGGGCGTGCCCAGCTTGCTAAGGGGAGGATGTCTATTGACGCCCTCCCGGCAAAGCAGATCTGCGCTACAGCCGCCATTCGGCTATAGGGCGGATCTGAAGGAGTTAATGATTAGCATGCATTAAGGTGAAAAACAGCAAGGGTTTACAATCCCTTTAAATCATTGCCAATATTTTTAATGTGTTGTCATTTAGCCCAATCATGATGAATATGTTCCCAATATTTAATGAACTCATGTAATTATCAACATAGTGTTTTTTTTATGCCATAGTTGTTGATGAGGCTCTTGAACAATACATTTTGCTCTCAACACCACTGTTTTGTATCATAGTATAAACCCTATAATGTCTATATATGTATTATTGATATGTTTATGTATTTACTTAATACTGACTGGATACTGCACACCTCACTTAAAGTCCCAACTCCTTTTTAATTTTCCTGGCCTAGGTTGGGATTTAACAAGCAAAAAAAACAATGTTTGCGTTTTTTTTACTTTTTAAATATTTTTTGGGGGCAAATGTGTAAGAGGGTGGGGGACAAGAGAGAGAACCCTCCTTAAAATGGGTAATGTTCCACTTTAAGCCCTGGGGAAGGAAGAACTATTGGCCCCTAAAATGTGTTTGTTGTCCTTTCTGTGACCAATATTTTTGAGGGACCACATTTTGTGGAGAGCCTCTGAACCCCATAAATGTATCTCCACTAAAGGACTACATTTCTATTGGTAGAGGATCCATATCGAGCACCTCACTTTCACCTCATCTTGGAAACACTCCAGCAACAGGATTGCTAGGAGAGCAAAGTCCCCACTCACAGCTGTCTACAGCTTCACACTTTCATCTGCTGGACCAGTGAGACATTTCTTTATGGTGGCTCCCCTACTGGTATTTGAGATTGTGCAGTGTTTTGACCAAAGGGAGAGCAACTCTGAAGAAGCAGATGAGTTTTCTAGTTGGCTGCAACAGGACCATTAGACTGACATAGGCCTTAGTCACACACAACAAGCACGATGTGCTTCCTAAGGGCCATCTTTACTAAAGAATTACTATTTACAAATAATAAGGGATATAAAAGAATAAGGAATAATAAACTCAGCAAAGCAAGGTCCAAAAAAGACATGGATCAGCAAGTTTGGGATGGAGGAACTTGACTGGCCTGCACAGTCCTGTCCTCAACCCGATAGAACACTTTTGGGATGAATTAGAGCTGAAACTGCAAGCCAGGCCTTCTTGTCTACATCAGTGCCTGACCTCACAAAGGGGCTTCTGGAAGAATGATCAAACATTCCTATAGACACACAACTAAACCTTGTGGACAGCCTTCCCAGAAGAGTTGAAGCTGTTCTAGCTGCAAAGGGTGGGCAAACTCAATATTGAACCCTATGGACAAAGACTGGGATGCCATTAAAGTTCATGTGCGTGTAAAGGCAAGATTCCCAATACTTTTGGTAATCTAGTGTATGTGAGATTTACCTGAATATGTAAATACAATGCGTTCAGAGAGACAGTTGCTTCTGGACCCACAAGGTCAGAAGGCCTAAGTTTAAAGTGTATATCATCATTTTTGTTTTGTTTTAGAAGAGTGGGGAAGGATTAGCTGCCCTTTGAGGTTTTTACTGTTATCTGAGACACCAATAGAAAGCTGAGAGGGGTTGTAGCCTTCCCCTTCTCTAATTTAAAGGCAGTGTATGATCTTTCTGTATAACGATTCTTTTGATGAAAGGCTTGTATCTTCCAGTTGCTTGTAAGAACTTGCTGTGATCATTTTCATTCAAACAAAGCAATGCATCCTGTTGAAAAATCCATTTAAATTTAAAATAATTATTTTCCTTGCTGATAAATAATTATTTTACACTTCAAGATTGTTTGAAACTATCACATCTATATTTGATTATTTATTTATTGCTGCTTGTATCTCTGTCAAAAATGCAATCAATGTAATACAAGTTAAGTTATCAATGTGTTAAAACAATATCACAAGGGGGGCGTGGCTACGGCATGCGCGAGTGAGGACGTGCTTGTGAGGAGCTCCGTGAGACCCGCCACATACAGAGCCTGAACGGCGGCTCTGAGGGAGATAAAAACACCGCACAACGATGCCTCCGAAGCGGAAGACATCCCCGCAGCCACAGAGGACTCCGAGGAGCCGGGCCGAGTCCCTGGACAATTACTTCGGGGCCCGCAACGAACCGGCAAGTACAGCCAAGATGGCGCCCAGCACCCACGCGGCCGCAGCGGCCTCCCCCACCGGCTCCCCACACATGCCTGTGCTATCACCACCGGCCCCCTCCTCTCCCTCAGGGTCAGAGAGCATGGAAGGGCCAGCAGCTAAGGGAGACCCATGGGAGGACAAGGACATTCGCTCCCACATTTTATCCCTCCCCACCGCAGCAGACCTAGAGAGGTTTGCAAACAGGGTAGAGAAGGCCCTGAGACAGGACATTGAGAACCTGCAGGCTGACACAGCCCACCTGGGGGAGAGAGTGGAAACACTTGAGGTGCAATGGGATGAAACTGCCCCCACACTGCAAGCTCTGACTGACCGGTGCGACAGACAGGATCGCAGGCTGGAGGCTTTGCTAGATCAAATGGATGATTTTGAGAACAGGAGCCGCAGGGTTAACATACGCATCAGAGGCCTACCTGAGGCAACTGGACCAAGGGACATTGTACCTACTTTGCAAGGGGTCTTTAAGCAGATACTGGGCCGTCAGGCCCCGGCACACATTGAAATTGACCGAGCTCATAGGGCCCTGAGACCCCCTTCAGATGACCCGGATAGACCCAGAGACATTATATGCAAGTTGCATAAATACTCGCTTAAGGAGCGCATCATGAATCAAGTCAGAGGAGTCCGTCACGTGGACTTTGATGGCGCCAAACTGACTTTCTTCCCAGACATATCAAGGCGCACCCTGATGCAACGCAGGGCACTTAAACCGCTACTGGCCTCCCTGCAAGATGCCCAACTGCCCTACAGATGGGGCTTCCCATTCAGCCTCTCTGTGACCAAGGAGGGTAGGCAATACACCCTTCGCACCAAAGCTGACCTGCCCCGCTTCCTGGAAGACCTGGGCCTTCCACCTGTGGACATCCCAGATTGGAGGACATCGCCCGCCATCCCTCTCCCCAGACAACCTGATCAGTGGAGGCAAGGCCGCCGCAGACGCCGACGCGGAAACAGAAGAAGCATGTCTGAACATGGATCACCTAGGCGCCCACCACAGGAGGAAGCCTGATTAACTGTTCCCCCCTCTGATGTCGGAAAAGATTTTGCCCAGCTTCTTTTGAAACTCCCCTCATAGCTGCCGTTCCACTTTGCAGCAGACTCTCTACCCCATGTCGGATACCACTACGTCTACTTGTTTAGCCCTCCATGGGTAGATTGAGCCATATACACTGTTGGGTGGGTCGCACGGCGGTCTCGCTTTGCGTGCTATACCACTACCCCCCAGTAGGACTACTCCTTGGAGTGATGTTCCCTTTTTGGGAAATGTTTCTGCTCGCTGGACCCCACCGTTTCCTCTTGTTGGGGGGGGGGTGGGGTTCCCCGACCAGGAGACTAGTTGCACTGAGTTGTGCCTGTAAGGCAACATGTTTTATTTCTTATTGTGCTCTTGCTTCTGTTTTTGCTTCTTTGCTATCTCCCCTCCCCATGTCTACCACATCCGCTGTAACTATGGTTTTTCTTGTAGGACCCTGCATACACCTGAGTGCCGACAGTGCTCACTACTCTGGCACGGACGCGCTGCTGATACCCTCTCCCCCTGGGCCGAGACCTCCGGCTCACCCTCTGAACCATCACCATGGCTGATTTAAAGGTCGTATCCTACAATGTCCGAGGCCTGGGCTCACCGGCGAAACGCAGTAAGTTGTGGCTTGAGATGAAACGTATGGGAGCACACTTTGTTTTCTTGCAGGAAACCCATTTTCATGCTGACTCGGTCCCCCGTTTACCCACGCACCTCTATAAATCATGGTACCTTAGCAACTCTCCTCGCCCTAAATCTGGGGGGGTGGCTATAGCTGTACATAAGCACTGTCCCTTTATCATGGAGGACCAAATGCTAGATCCGGCAGGTAGATATGTATTTGTTAAGGGCACCATCTATAATCAGAAGTACACGCTTGCAGCTTTGTACGCCCCTAACAGCAAACAGCTTACCTTTATAGATACAACGCTGGAGACCCTCGCTTCCTTTCGCGAAGGTCAACTGATTTTGGGGGGAGACTTCAATGTCAGCCCAGACCCACAGATAGACACGTCACAGGGTCGTTCAACACACTCCTTCGCCTTTCTGAAACATTTCAAGAAATCTCTACAGACCCATCACCTGGTGGACTGCTGGAGGATCCTCCACCCAAGTGACAGGGACTATAGCTACTTCTCGCCCACCCACGGTGTTTACACACGTATAGACTTCCTGCTGCTAGATCAATACTCCCTAGACTCCCTAACAAAAGCCTCCATAGGCTCCATTACTATCTCTGACCACGCGCCTGTCTCCATCTCCCTGCGCCCACAGTTTATGGAGGCACGGACATGGAACTGGCGCCTGAACGACGGCATACTGGATGACGTGGTGGCACTGAAAGGGGTGCTGGACACCATCTCCCTGTATTTCCGGGAAAATCCCCCAGAGGAAGTCAGCATGGGCTCAGTCTGGGAGGGACACAAGGCAGTGGTGAGAGGGGAACTGATCTCCCAGGGGACCCGATTGAAGAAGGCCAGGGAGGGAGACATGCAGAAGCTCCTAGCCAAAATACGCTCAGCGGAACTAGTACACAAAAAGAAGGTCACCCCCTCTCAGACAGCAGAACTACACTCCCTTAGGCAAGAATTAGCGACACTCCTAGAGGCCAAAATCAAAGCCCGTTTACGCCACCTGTCGCACAAGTTCTATGAATTTGGCAACAAATGTGGGAGACTGCTAGCCAGGGCCCTCAAACGCCAGAAAGATGCAGGCCACGTACATAAGCTCAACACATCTACAGGGGAACCAGTGGTACATTCATCAAAGATAGCAAGTATGTTTAGAGACTTCTATGCTCAGCTGTACAACCTACCAGCCACATTACCTGGGTCCTCGGAAACCCAAAGGAATGCTCGTATTGAGCAATACTTGGAGGAAGCCCAATGCCCTCAGCTGAGTGCCTCAATCTGCGCACAGCTGGAGGACCCAATTACGGTGGCTGAAATACAGGCAGTGATAAAAGACCTCCCTAACGGGAAAAGTCCAGGCCCGGACGGATACACCAATACTTATTATAAAAAGTACTCAGGAGTACTTGCAGGCCACATGTGTAAATACTTTACGGCTCTAGCCCAGGGCATGGGAATGCCCTCGGAAGCTCTAATGGCACACATTACGGTACTCCCAAAAGAAGGGAAAGACCACACCTTACCAGGCAACTACAGGCCCATATCGCTTCTCAATACTGATATTAAAATCCTGGCCAAGATATTGGCTAACAGACTCAAGCCAATCCTCCCGACAGTGGTTGGCCCTGACCAGACCGGCTTCATCACGGGCCGAGAAGCCAGGGACAACTCCAATAGGGCACTCCAGCTGATCCACTGGGTGGAATCCCAGGGGGTGAAGCACCCCTGTCTCTTGCTTTCCACTGATGCTGAGAAGGCATTTGACAGGGTGGACTGGACCTACATGAAGGCGGTGTTGAAGAGGCTCGGCCTCGGACCTAATATGCTGACATGGATCTCCTCCCTATATAGCTCCCCGTCCGCCAAGGTGAAGGTGAATGGGCTCCTATCAGACCCTTTCCCTATTAAGAATGGGACACGCCAGGGCTGCCCGCTGTCCCCGCTAGTCTTTGCCCTCACCCTAGAACCCCTCCTTAATAGAATCCGTAGGAACAACAATATCAAAGGATTCTCGGTTGGGCCGACGGAACACAAACTATCGGCGTATGCGGATGACGTATTATTCTACGTCGCTGACCCCCTTATATCACTGCCCAGTATTATGACCGAACTACAGGAATTCAACGAGCTGTCACACTTCAAAATCAATTATAACAAATCCGAGATTCTCTCCCTAAACATACCCTCAGACCTGCGTACAAGGTTGCAGGCTGCTTTCTCTTTTACATGGTGCCCCACATCACTTAAATACCTGGGAATATACTTACCTAAGAAATGTTCACAGCTATATGACTGTAATTATACCCCACTACTCACCACTGTCAAAACAGACCTTAAAAACTGGGACAAGACAGCATTCTCATGGATGGGCCGAGTCAGCATCCTCAAAATGAATGTGCTTCCTCGCATACTGTTCCTCTTGCAAATGGTGCCGATTGCTTTACCAAAGGCGTTTTTCTCAAGCCTCAACAGTATGTTCTCTCAGTATATATGGAGTGGGAAATGCCCTAGGCTGGCACTCCGCATACTGCAACGCCCCAAAGCTAAGGGAGGCCTGGGGGCTCCGGTAATTCGCAGGTACTATGAAGCAGTAGCCCTGCAACGCATTCTGGACTGGTGTCATAATGTCACTCACAAACTCTGGGTCCCCCTGGATAAGTCTCTGGCAGGTCGAAATTTGGCTCATGCCCCATGGGTCCCCAAAGAGCACAGGGGCCTGTACACCCTGGTGTCCCCGTTAGCCTCCCATGCACTGACGATATGGGATGCCCTAAACAGGGGAGGAAGGCTGGCTCGACCAACCTCCCCCCTGGCACCACTAGGCGGCTTCCCCTGGTTCACTCCGGGGGAACACCCGTCTTTCTTTCGGACGTGGGCGGCGGACGGGGAGCCCAGATGTGGCAGATTTGTCCAGGAGCAGGGACTGTTGCCCATAGAAACCCTGAGGGCTCAGTACGGCCCCTTCCTAATGGACGACTGGCGCCATAGGCAGCTCCAGCACTTCATAGCCAACCTTCCACACGGAGTTAGGTCACCCACCCAGGCCTCGCCATTTGAGCAGTTGTGCATGGCAGAGGAAGCCACTCCACACGCTATCTCAGTATTGTATGAATTGTTACAGGCACAGCAAGTGGAAGAGAAGCCATCCTTTATTAGAGACTGGGAGAGGGATCTTCAGCGCGTCTTCACGCAACCTCAGTTGGAGCACATGTATAAACTTACGCACTCCAGTACAGTAGACACAAAAATGCAGGAAAATAGCTATAAGCTTCTAACTAGATGGTACAGAGTGCCAACCAGGCTCACCAGGATGTACCCATCTTTGCCGGATACATGCTGGAGAGGTTGCGGTCTCAGAGGCTCGTTCCTCCACATATGGTGGGAGTGCCCCGTCCTGAGACCCTTCTGGCGGGATATTCACGCTCAGATTAAACAGATACTGGACCTGGAACTTCCAGATTCCCCACTGGAATCGCTGTTGCACTTCCCCACCATTCCTCTCAGCAGATATAGCAAATCTGTTTTACCCCACCTGCTTAATGCGGCTAGGAGGCTGATTCCAATTCACTGGAAGACGCCCAGGACACCCACCCGAGCAGAATGGGTGAAGCTAGTCGATAATATCATGGCCGCGGAGGAGTGGATGGCGAAGTGCAAAGATAGATACGAAAAGTTCTACGCCATCTGGGCTACATGGATACATTATACCTCCTCGGGACCCCCACCATTGGGGACCCCTCCCACGTAAAGAGACAGAAAGCAGTAAGATAAGGGACACTAGGATGCCAGAGAGCGCTGGATGCCCCTCAGCAACTCAGATTAGAGTAGCATAGCAGCGGATGTGAACAACCCCCCCCCCCCCCCTTTTTTTTTTTTTTTTTCTCCTCCCTCTCATTTTCTGCTAATCTATCTGCTTAATCTATCCCTTATTCTTTTCTCTCTCCTCTCGAAGCAGGTTCCCTTTACTGTATTTAAGCGTAGTAGGCAAAAGGGACTCCGGAACCGAGGCCTAAAGTCAGGTCTCCGATTGGAGATCCACGTTTCTGACATGGTCCACCGGAGAGGCCAGGGATGGACTAAAGATGCTTGAACTCATACCACGGGTCTGATATGCTAATAAACACATCCCTGTGAACCGCCCCTGGTGGCCGGATAGTCACATGCAGTTCATGAACTACCCCTCGCTCCGAGTAAGATCCCTAATGGCTACACGATGTACTTGTTACCAATGGTTCCTGCTACCTGGCCTTTGTTTTGTTTGTTCTTTTTGCTCTGTATGTATGTTTACATGTTTATTTTCAAAATAAAGATTATATAAAAAAAAACAATATCACAAGCTAAACACGTGAGTGTTAACATTTAAAAATAAAAAAAATTTTACTTGTATTTGTATATATTTTTTTTGTATATTAGCAGGCAAGCTTTCTCATTACTTACACAAACTCTGCTTTCAAGAGGAAATAAACCCTAATGGGTTTACTTCCTCTTTGTTTCCCTGCAAAGGTAAAGCATAATGGACTACTATGCATCGCATAGTAGTCCATTATGTGTCACTTACCTGACGCAGGAGCCAGCGAAGTCACCGCTGTCCCCTTGTGTACGGAGCCTCCATCTTCTTGGTGGGTCTCGCGGCTCTGGCGCTGTCATTCGATGGCGCCACGATGACATCACTTCCGCGCATGCGGACGGGAGCCGCCACTCGCGGCATATTGCTGTTGAGAGCGGCACACTCAGTGCGCCTGCGCGCCGCTGTCTGCGGCGCATGCACCATAGACAGCGGTGCCTGATATTTCTTTGACCTACCGGTAAGCCTTAATCTAGGCTTACTTGTAGGTCCAAGTGGTTTGTAAGGGTTTACAACCACTTTCAGCTTTGCCGTATTACACAATAGTTCTACTTTACTATCCCTTCTCACAATACAAGTCTACCACATTCAAAGAGTACAAGTGCCATTAAAGCAATCATTGTTATATCAGTTTAGCTTAATGTAATTGTTATATCAGTTTGGCTTAATGTTTTGGCCCCATTTAACATCCCATACTCCTTGAATGTGTTTTATATAGTGTGTGTATAATTAGGGATGTGGTGTCTTTGGTTTTCCCACTGCCTTTTTTTCCTGTACAATACAAGTCTGTGAGTCGGCCAACCAAAAACAATGCACTCCCTGTGTGACCGATATCTTATCTCAACAATTGTTAAGCCAGGTACCTGAAGAAGGCTGAGCTAAATACTGATCTCCCTTTAGTGGATAATACAGTGGAACCTTGGTTAACCAGTAATGCGGTTAACAATCATTTTGAAAGACGAGCAACTTTTTAAAAAAAATCCTGACTCGGTTTGGGAGTGTTGTCTCGCAAAACGAGCAGAATTCTAGCTAATGGGGTGTGCAGTACCGCATTTTGCCAGAGATGTGAGGGCACCAGTGACACTCAAAATGGTTCAGAGCCGTTTGGAAATACTTTGTTTCCGAGTTCAGCCGAGGCTCTCTGCTGCCCCCCACCTATGGCCACATGCGGTATTTCATGCAGTAGAAGTCAATGCGGAACAAATGATCTTCGTTTCCATTGACTTTTATGGGGAAACTCGCTTTGATATGCGAGTGCTTTGGATTACAAGCATTCTCCTGGAATGGATTATGCTCATAATCCAAGGATCCAATGTATTCAAATCTCCATATTTTATATAACTAAAATGTGAAAAAACATTCTCTGCCCAATCTCTGCCTGCTGGGACTTAGTGGCTCATTTATGCTGTATTTGAACTGGACAGGTCTTGGGATTGCCATTGGCTGGGTATAGACATGGATATTACTCTGTTATAGGGCAGATGAGAAGCTGGATGCTTTGTTCATGATACTTCAGCCATGCTCTTGGTTTGTAATATCCAATGATTTCCAGCAGCAAGAAAATCTTGTCCTCTTGTACTGGACCCATTTATGCTGTATTTGAATTGGACTGGTCTTGGGATCCCCATAAGCTCTTACATGACTTGGATATTTTTCAGAAGGGGAGGAGAGAAGCTGAAGGCATTGCTCGCAATGCTTCAGCCGTGCTCTTGGTTTGTAATAGGGGGATATTTTGAGCAGCATGTACCTATTGTACCTCTTGTACTGGGACATGTAGAATGCTTTCCATTATTGTGACTAGAAGTGATGGGGATGTTCTCTGTCTGAACCCAGCTCCATAGTATGAACCACGAGCAAGATCAGTGTATCAAAAGACTATCTATCGATCTATCTACCGATCTATCTAAAGATCTATCTAAATATGTTTGTACTTGAGTAGTTGTTTAACCGCTTCCCGACCGGCGCACGCCGATGTACGTCGGCAGAATGGCACGGACAGGCATAAGGGCGTATATATAAGTCCCTTTTTAAATGCCGCTGTGCCATCGCGCCGGTCGGGACCCCCGTGAGGCCGGTCGCGGGTCACGCGGACTCGATCGCCGTGGGGACACCCACGATCGTCTCACGGAAAGGCTGAACGGGGAGATGCGGAAATAAACAGCATCTCTCCGTTCTGCCTGGCAACTAGTGACGCCGATCTCTGCTCTCTGTGATTGAAGCAGAGATCAGCATTCACTAGCTGACAGCCACGCCCCCCCCCCACAGTAAGAAACACACCCCTAGGCATACTTAAACCCTACACTGCCACCTAGTGGTTAACCCCTTCACTGCCAGTGTCATTTATACAGGAATCAATGCATTTAAATAGCATTGATTGCTGTATAAATGACAATGGTCCCAAAAATGTGTCAAAAATGTCCGATGTGTCCGCCATAATGTCGCAGTCACAATAAAAATCGCTGATCGCCGCCATTACTAATAAAAAAAAAATTATTAATGTTTGTGGGAAAAAAAGGACGTCAATTTTGTTTGGGTGCCACGTTGCACGACCGCGCAATTGTCAGTTAAAGCGACGCAGTGCCGAATCGCAAAAAGGGGCCTGGTCCTTTGGCTGCAAATTGGTCCGGTCTGAAAGTGGTTAATGGGGGGTCCATAATTTGTTCTTACGCAGGGGACCTTTAGTGCCATTATTTACCTCTGCCTGTATGTACACCTTTTTACAGACCTTTTGGCTAAAATCCAGTACCTATGTATTAATTTTACCTTACATTTTGGCTGTAGTTGCTCCATTATCTTTTGCACCAGGGCCCTGTGAATTAGTTATACCTCCGGCCATACTAACTAAAGCTGCTGTTCTTCTTTCAGTGACTACATCATTAAAGAAAAGACTGTGCTGCTGCAGAAGAAAGACAGCGAAGGATTCGGCTTTGTGCTGAGGGGAGCGAAGGGTGAGGAATTCTCTACTATAATCACTAGGGGTGTCCTGTGTCTCCCTGCTCTACTGGACTGAGACAGAGTGCCGCTGTCCAAAGGGAAGTGCAAAGGCATGTTTTCCTGTAACAAGTACAAACGACCAAGATTAAGCCAACCGCATACAAGAAGTGAAAGATTTCATCTGTATTGCACCTCAAAGAATAACAACCATAGGTACCACTTTAGTCCACCTGGTTGATGATTGAGAACTCCGTTCTACCCAAATCAATCATTCCATGCGGCTGCAGAGCTGTATGATTGGGAGTGATGTATTTTTCTGTCCTCAGCTGATTATGAAAGGCGCTTTCTCTCTACGGAACCCGTAATGGCCAGAACAATTCTTATGTTTCAGCTGTACTTCTGTTTAAAGAGGAGCTGCATTAATAACTAAAACTCCTTATCTCATCCACCCTCCCCTAAAGCACTCTTTAAAGTAGAACCAAGGCCAGTTTTTTTTGGATAGAATAAAGGATGGTTATAACCCTTGTCTTTTTTTATTTTTTGCCATCTGTGTTCTATTTGGGAGATTTTCCTTCACTTCCCGTCCTATAGCCACAACAGGACATGAGGAAAATCCCTGGTTGCCACCAGGGTCACCAGAACAAGTGTCTTCATTGAAAGATTTCTTCTCAATTCCTGTTCTGAAGACAACTCCAAATTTTCCTTTAGGATTGTTTCACATACATGCGGCCACGGTTTCAGTGTGGCAGTCCGATGCGGTTCTGTTCACCGGTTCAGGTGCGATTCAGGTCTGAATTTTTACCTGAACCAGACTCAAAAATGCACAGGACCCTTTTTAAAACTGTACCGCAGCCGCCCCGCACATGTGTTAACCAGCTCTAATGAAAGCCGGTCTGATTCACGTTATGGAAATTGGATGAGGTTGAAAACGCATCAAATTTCCATATATGTGAACTGAGCCTTAGGCTCCTTTCACACTGGGGCGTTTTTCAGGCGTTTTTCAGGCGCTTTATCTTTAAAAAAAAAGCGCCTGTAAAGCGCTTGAAAGAAGCCTCATCTGCAATCCCAATGTGAAAGCCCAAGTGCTTTAAGAGCCCTTTCACACTGCCAGCGCCCGAAAAACGCTCGTAAAGCGCCGCTTAAACTAGCAGCGCTTTACCAGTGTTTTTCAGGCGCTTTTAACCCCTGCTAGTGGCCAAATAAAGGGTTAAAAGTGCCCACAAAGCGCTGCTGCCAAAGGCGCTTTTTGGGCGTTTTTCAGGCACTTTTTGGGCGTTTTTCAGGCACTTTTTGGGCGTTTTGCAGGCGCTTCCCATTGATTTTAATGGGAAGGGGCGCTTTAGGAGCGGTGTATTCACTGCTCCAAAAGCGCTGCAAAGAAGCTGGTTGCAGGACTTTTTTTGACGCCCTGCCAGCACAGCGCCTCAGTGTGAAAGCAAGGCTTTCACATTGGGATTGCAGATGAGGCTTCTTTCAAGCGCTTTACAGGCGCTTTTTTTAACGATAAAGCGCCTGAAAAACGCCTGAAAAACGCCCCAGTGTGAAAGGGGCCTTACTGTCACTGTCAGTTTTAATGGTCACCAAGACAAATGGAGAAGGAAAATGGTCTCCAAGACAAATAGAGAGGATCTTCCTAATAGGTAAACATACAGCAATACAAACGTACATTGGTGATACAAGTTGTTAGCCCTTGTTTTTTTACCATAGGTACGCACTATTGTCACTCTCTTTTCTCTCTTCATTTATATATGATAAACTGAGATCAAGAGCCGGGTTACAACAGAGAAAAAAAAAAGTTTTACATCCAAAATATGGTGGATTGCATGGTTTGCACAAGCCGATGCATGGTCAGCTAATCTTTGGTTGGATTGCCAGCAGTTTCTGAACATTAGGATTAAATATCTGTTTTTATGCTGATACGTGGAAATGTACTGCTATTAGTTACCATACAGCTACAATTGATATTGTGCATTACCCACGGTTTTTATCATATTTTAGTAATTTGCCTATTGCTATTTATGTCATTTTATATATTTTTATATTACCATTTTCTATAGTATTAATTATTGTCAACCATTTATGTCACCCCCTGGATAGAGGGTATATTTTCTCTTTTGCACATAGAATGGAAAGAGAGTAAGGAAGCACTCTGGTACACACGGAATTGTTTATATCTTTCATCACAGATGTTGTAATATCAGCCACATTTTTCAGCACATCAGTAATTTGCACTTTATCATAATTTATGAATTTAGGCATTTGCCTTCAGCACATTGTGTTCTTAACGGAAGGAGTTTTTTATTTCACCACTAAGTTGCACAGTGATTGTGTGCATCTATTTTTTCTATTAGCGCACTCATTTTTTATATTTTATACGTTTGCACAGTGAGAGATCATTTTTATTGGTTGCAGCTTTTAGATTAGTAGTTTCTAGGTTTTTATTTTTACCAGCGCTTGAGTATATATGTATTTGTAACAGTTAAATCACACTTGTTTTATAATAAAAGTTAAAAAAACAAACTTAGTCAAAACATAATCAAAATTCAGTAACCGGAACAGATAGTCAACCAAGCCAGAAGTCAGGAATCAATGTAGTGGAACAGCAAGCAGGATCTGGAGCCAGAAGGGATGTCAGCAAAGCAAGTCTTGAACAGGATCTCAGGAGAGCATTTCTGTTTCTGTGATGTTGATCTAGGCCAGTGTTTCTCAATTCCAGTCCTCAAGGCGCACTAACAGGTCACGTTTTCAGGATTTCCCTCAGATGAAAACGGCTGTGCTAATTACTAAGGCAGTGAAACTGATCAAACCACCTGTGCAAAATAATGGAAGGCCTGAAAACCAGACCTGTTGGTGCGCCTTGAGGACTGGAACTGAGAAACACTGACCTAGGCGAAGGTAGAGCTCCTCTGGACTGGACGGCATAAGTAGGCAGGACTGACGAGCAGGATCATCAACAGCTGAGTAACTGTGGAGAGATAGGAGCTGGCAATTAGCCGACAGCTGAGCAGCCAGCTCAGAGAAGGAAGGGTTGAGCCCAGCCCTGACAGAAAGGAGCTGCTGCTGCTTCTTGGATCGACTTTGTCAAAGGAACATATATAGTTACATAGTAGGTGAGGTTGAAAAAACATTCAAGTCCATCCTATGGAACAGGTGTGGAAACTTTTCTGGATCAGTGGCCGCAACCATGTTTGAATTAAATGTCCTGGTGGGGTTGGAGTTTCCTCCATCTAGTTAATTTGTGTGAATGGAGGAATCTGTTATATCTTTTTAGTTCTGTCTGATGGCAGTGTATGGCCAGGTTAAAGTGGTTGTAAACCCTTGCATATACCCAGTGAAGTGACTGGCCTCAGGTGATACACAGAAAGGAAACCTGCGTTGTACCTGTTTATCTGCAGTCTTCTCTACAGCTGTTCAAAGTCCAGAATTTATAAAGCTTACGGGAGAGTACAGACAACAGGGCAGAGAGCTGAAATGACACTCTGCAGAGCTCAGTGAGGAGAGATCTGAGAGCTGATTGCAGGGAAGAGACACACAGGAACAAGAGACAAGGCTGTCAATTGCAGGCTGTGTGCTGGAGCTCTCTCCCTGTCACCCTTTTTGTCTTGGTGTCAGGAAAACTTTTCAGCAGTGATTGATGCTGATAGCTGAGGAACGAGGCAGCAGACAGAAATGACACTTGGTGCTCCTAATTGAGACAAGTACACACTATAGAGGGATGTGCTTTGTTCTTATTTTATGTCTGAGGTTTACAACCACTTTAAATCAGCTGCAGAATGGGGCAGGAAGTGCAGCTTACTAGTTTTACAATGGAAGCGTATGACTTTCTAACCAATGGGGACTGTTATGGGACTAGTAAGAAGTGAATTGTGCCGAAAAATAAAAGAATATAACACACAATGGCGCAGTGCTCACAGTGACCTTGGCAATATCTCAGCAAAGTTTTTTTATTTATTTTTTATTTTTTAATATTGTATTACTGAAAAAAAATCTCTGTGAATCGAAATCAAAATCCATATTTTTCTTTTTTCATAAGGTCATTTAAGGTCACAGCGCGGAAAGGGTGGAAACTAATGTCAAGCAACTGAAGATGAATATATTATAATATGGACTTTATTATGTTTCTTTGCAGCACAAACCCCAATTGAAGAATTCACTCCAACTCCAGCCTTCCCAGCGCTCCAGTACCTGGAAAGTGTGGATGAAGGGGGAGTGGCCTGGCGAGCAGGGCTGCGAATGGGAGACTTTTTAATTGAGGTACCCATATATCTATTAAGATCACTTTCCTTTGCCTGGAAAATGAAATAATTCAATATATACTACCCGGTCAGACCAGAACATTATTATTTGGTCAAACCAGCTAATCGGTTCTACTCTATAGCCACTTATGTGTAAGTTCGCCTTTATAACATTTGCTGCACAATTCTACACATGTTATTTTATATTTAATCAGCTGTTATCCTCCTTTTTTTTTTCACATTACATGTTTCTGTTTTTCATGGGTGAAGTATCTTTGCATTAAAATAGTATTAAACCCTCAGTGTTTTTTAATGTAACATCTTAAGCACAGCAAATTGCACAGTAACCGGTTTGTTAAAGGGGTTGTAAAGGTTTGTTTTTTATTTTCTAAATAGGTTCATTTAATCTAGTGCAATGTTGGTTCACTTACCTTTTCCTTCGATTTCCCTTCTAAATGTTTTTTTTTTCTTTGTCTGGATTTCTCACTTCCTGTTCCTCCTCAGTAAGCTGTTCTGGCTGACTAAACACCGCTCGGATGATGGTGTGAAGTTTACTGAGGAGAAACAGGAAGTGAGAAATTCAGTAAAGTAAAAGTAAAGTAAAGTAAAAAAAACATTTAGAAGGGAAATTGAAGGAAAAGGTAAGTGAACCAACAATGCACTAGCTTAAAGGAACCTATTTAGAAAATAAAAAACAAACCTTTACAACCCCTTTAACATTTTCACACCAGCACTTGCAGTTTACAACTTTCAATGCCGCTGGCTCCTGCTCTCTCTGTGCTGCTTCCCTGAACTTCTGGTCTTCACAGGGAGTTGACAGTGGGCAGTGCAGTCTCCAACCAGTCTGTTAGTTTGAGGAAGGGTGGAGGTAGACAAGTAGGCAAGTACGTTGCAATAATATCCTATGGGGCTGTGTACGCAGGACCCCCTGCTCGCCCAACCACCCCCCCCCCCCTAGTCCTGCTGACCTAGATTGGGGCAATCCCCCATTCTGAGCCCCGGTATAGCCGCCTCAGTGGTCCAGGGCTTAGAAATCTCTGCAGCTCAATCTCCAAAACGCACCCCATCAGGAGGGATGTTTCCGAGCATTCTAATAGGTCGTCGCCGACCAATCAGAAACTGCGTAGCCTGTCCTGTCAGTGGGGGAAGAACACGTGTGAATGCTGAGGGGATTTCTAAGCCCCGGACCACTGAGGCGGCTATACCCAATGACAGGACAGGCTGTTTCTGATTGGTCGGCGCTGCCCATGTCATGGCGCCAACCAATTAGAATGCTCCAAAACATCCCTCCTGATGAGGTACGTTTTGGAGATTCAGCTGCAGGGATTTCTAAGCCCCGGACCACTGAGGCAGCTATACTGGGGCTCAGAACGGGAGATCGCCGCAATCCAGGTCAGCGGGACTGGGGGGGGGGGGGGGGTGAGGAGGGGGTCCTGTGTAAGTTCACCTTACAGATTCTTCTGTAAAGGTGAACTTACCCTTTAATGACTGTGTTTCAACCTACATATCAAATTGATGTGTAGGTTGAAACAGTCATTAAAGGGTAAGTTCACCTTTACAGAAGAATCTGTAAGGTGAACTTACACAGTTCCTCAAGCCCCTTCCTCAAGCCCCTGCTTGGTATAACTGGTTAATTATACACTTGGCTCTAATCCTACAAAACCCCTGGCTTCAGACCAACATCAATTCTTATGCCCCGTACACACGGTCGGAAAATCCGACCACAAAATCCTTCTGATTTTTTCAGACGGATTTAGTCCGACACTGGTGTTGCATACACACGGTCGGACAAAGTTGTCGGAAAATCCGATCATTCTGAACGTGGTGACGTTTGTTGCCTACGACGGGACTACGTAGAGGCTAGTAGCCAATAGCTTTGGTCTTGTAATGTGATCTGAGCATGCGTGGCACTTTGTCCGTCGGAATTCGCTACACACGATCGGAAAAAGTCCAATAGGACTTTGTTGTCGGAAAAATTGAGAGCAGGAGATAAAACTTTGTCCGTCGGAAAATCCGATGGAAAATGTCCAAAGGAGCCTACACACGGTCGGAATTTCCGACAACGTTGTCCGATAGGACATTTTCCGTCGGAAAATCCGACCGTGTGTACGGGGCATTACACTTGCACAAAGGGTAGTCACACCAATTCTTTGTTTGATTTTTCTTCTGTTCGCTAACTTCGCATTTTGTAAATTGATAAAAATTAAAAATAACATATTTATTTTTGAAAGCATTCTTACTTTACAGCATTTCTTCACACCAAAACTTTTGCACAGTACTGTATATACATGTTTTTTAAAGCAGGTTAGTCAGCATAGGTTGAGGGGATTAGGGGAAATTTTTAAGACTTATTTAGGTTCAGGAGGGAATTCTACTTTAAGCCCTCCCACTTTATAAATCGATCAAAGAATGCCATTAGATTCTTTGTATATGTAAATTGAAAACTGAAATGTATATGATATGCAGTAGAACCTTGGTTTGAGAGTAACTTGGTTTAAAAGCGTTTTGCAAGAGAAGCAACATTGTTTAATACATTTTTTTGACTTGATATACAAGTGATATCTTGATATAAGAGTAGCGTCATGTCACAACTGAGTATAAAAGAGTAGAGAGGTGCCTCTAAGTGTAGCAATACGGTTACATTTAATGAAGGTACAACATTTAGCAACACATTTAGCAACTCACATGGTTGAAGATTAAAAGAGGCACATCTAAGTAGGCAGGCATCCGGGGTAAAGCTGTCCACATAGATCATCCTCCTCACCACCATCAACGTCGTCACTTCCATTCTGCGCTCCGCAAGTGATTCAAGCCTCGCTTTCAGATCGCTCTACTGCAGGGTAGTCTTCCTGCTCACAATTGCAGTCTGATAGTGGTGAGAGCCAGCGTTGCGGAGGACGGTCTATGTGGACAGCTTTACCCCAGATCCCTGCATACTTAGATGTGCCTGTTTTAATCATCAACATGTGAGTTGCTAAATGTTGTACCTTCATTAACCACTTCAGCCCGGACCAATTTGCAGCCAAAGGACCAAGCCTCTTTTTGCGATTCGGCACTGCGTCGCTTTAACTGACAATTGCGCGGTTGTGCGACGTGGCTCCCAAACAAAATTGCTGTCCTTTTTTTCCCACAAATAGAGCTTTCTTTTGGTGGTATTTGATCGCCCCTGCGGTTTTTATTTTTTGTGCTATAAACAAAAATAGAGCGACAATTTTGAAAAAAATGCTATATTTTTTACTTTTTGCTATAATAAACAACCCCAAAAAATATATAAAAAAACATTTTTTTTCCTCAGTTTAGGCCGATACGTATTCTTCTACATATTTTTGGTAAAAAAATTGTGATTATTGATTGGTTTGCGCAAAAGTTATAGCGTTTACAAAATAGGGGATAGTTTTATAGCATTTTTATTAATATTTTTTTTTTTTACTAGTAATGGCGGCGATCAGCGATTTTTTTATTGTGACTGCGACATTATGGTGGAAACATCGGACATTTTTGACACATTTTTGGGACCATTGTCATTTATACAGAAATCAGTGCTATTTAAATGCACTGATTCCTGTGTAAATGACAGTGGCAGTGAAGGAGTTAACCACTAGGGGGCGGGGAGGGGTTAGTGTGACCTGTGTGTTTTTTTTACAGTAGGGGGCGTGGCTGACGTCTGACGTCACTCATCGGCTTTCCCGATGACAGGGAACAGCCGATCAGTGACAGACAGTGTAGGAAGCACGGGGAGAGGTTTGTTTACACAGACCTCTCCCCGTTCTTCAGCTCTGTGACCCGATCGCGGGACACCAGCGGCGATCGGGTCCACACGCGTGACCCACAGCTGGGCGATTAAAGGGGATGTACCTGTACGTGCTTTTGCCCAGCCGTGTCATTCTGCTGACATAAATGTGCAGGAGGCGTCGGGAAGCGGTTAAATGTAACCACATTGCTACACTTAGAGGCGCCTCTCTTCTCTTTTATACTCTGTAGCTCCTGCTGGATTTTGCTTCTAATCCCCTTGTGGAGGCTGCCATTTGTAGACGGACATTTTATGGTTAGTTTTTCAGCACATTTTTTAAGCTGAAACCCCCCCCCCCCCTCAGCTTATACTCGAGTGAGGGTGCAGCCTCACTGCATCCATCTGCAGCTGTACCTTTGATAACTAAAACAGCGGGTGTCTCCCGCTGTGTCATGCAGTTTGTTCGGTGGCCTCCTCCTCGTCCGTGATAGACGGAACACTGATACAATGCTGGGAAACTGTATCAGTGTTCCGTCTATCATGGACAAGGAGGAGGCGGGGCTTTGTTAGGATGGACGGCCGCCAAACAGACTACATGGCACAGCGGGAGACACCCGCCGTTTTAGTTATCAAGGGTACGGCTGCAGATGGGCACAGGGGGGCTGCAGATGGACACTGATGATACAGGTGGGCTCTAAGGCTGCAGATGGGCACAGTGAGGCTGCAGATGGGCACAGGGAGGCTGCAGATGGACACTGATGATACAGGTGGGATCTGAGGCTGCAGATGGGCACAGTGAGGCTGCAAATGGGCATTGTTTACCGAGTAGCTGCTGCATTTCCCACCCTAGGCTTATACTGGAGTAAATAAGTTTTCACAGTTTTTTTGTGGTAAAATTAGGTGCCTCGGCTTATATTTGGGTCGGCCTATACTTGAGTATATATGGGTACATTATTTAACCTGTACTGGATAGATGTAACATGCCTGCTTCACATTTTCACAGTATAATGTTTCTGTCATATTGGTACAAGTGTGCCCCAACTATAAAACCAGAATAATTGTATGTAAAGTAAAACGATGATTTGTGAGGCTAAAATTATTTAGTGCCCAAAATATGTGATTTGTGACATGTTTGCTCTTCTTAGGTGAATGGTCAAAATGTGGTGAAAGTTGGACACCGACAAGTAGTGAATATGATTCGGCAGGGAGGAAACAACTTAATGGTAAAAGTTGTCATGGTGACCCGAAACCCTGAAATGGAGGATGCCATGAGAAAAAAAGGTATGCTAGACTTTTATTTATCTAGGTTTTATTACTATTACCATCTAGTTACTACATTTTTGTTATTGTGAGGAATAAGCTGTTATCAGATTTTGGGCGGGTCCTTTTGGATCTTAACATTTTTGCCGATTGCTGTTGTTGAGTTTCGACACCAAGAACATTAGAAAAGTCAACCCCTTCCCTTGCCCAAACCCATTACATTTAATATGATGTAAAATCATCCCTTGGGTACATTTTATAGGTATCTAATGTGTGTATTTATATTGGTACATACATATACAGTATATATGTGTGTGGATATGCACATTAGTAGCATGTATTTACTGCTGTGCTGTTGGCCAACATCTACCATGTAAAACTTTGTTATATTAAATATAGGAATAGACTAGACATTAACCAGGCATATTGACACGCTGGTCCCAGGAAGAGATTTACAGAGTCTTGGATACCGATGGAGCATCCTCTACTTTCTGGGGCCAGCTTAAAGGGACACTAAAGAATTTTTTTTTATTTTTTTTAAATAACAAACATGTTATACTTACCTCCACTGTGCAGCTTGTTTTGCACAGAGTGGCCCCAAACCTGGTCTTCTGGGGTCCCTCGGTGGCTGTCTCGGCTCCCTCCCGCAAGGTCTCCAAAACTTCATGCGAGCTCCCTTGCATGCTGTGGAGTGCTTGCGGGCATGCTCCTGCGATACAGCTGGCGGCTATAGCCGCTCACTGTATCACTCGGCCCGCCCCCCGGTGTGCCACGTCATTGGATGTGATTGACAGCAACGCGAGCCAATGGCTGCGCTGCTTTCAATCCATCCACTCTAGCCAATCCCCTACTCACCTACACTCAATGGGAGACAGAGCCTTTTCCTGCTATGTCCCAAAACTCTGTAATTCACTTCCAAAGAACATCAGAGAGTCATCTTCTCTAAACTCATTCAAATCTAAAACGTTTTTCTTTAGACAAGCTTTCACGTTATTTTCCCTTTTTCTTCTGTTTCTATCAGAAACCACGAAATCAGACCGAGACACAAGTACAGTTAAATCACACTTGTTTAATAATAAAAGTAAATAGAACAAACTTAGTCAAAACATAGCCAGAGTTCAGGAACCGGAACGGATAGTCAGACAAGCCAAACGACAAGGAGCCAGAGATGAGTGTAGTAAAACAGCAAGCAGGATCTGGAGCCAAAAGGATTGTCAGCCAAGCAAGTCTTCTAACAGGAATGCAGCCGAGCGTCTCTGTGATGTTGACTAAGGAGAAGGCAGAGATCCTCTGGGCTGGGTGGCTTAAGTAGGCAGGACTGACGAGCAGGATATCATCGACAGCTGAGTAACTGAGACCCCTTTCACACTGCAGCGTTTTTCAGGTGTTTTTCAGGCGCTTTAGCGTTAAAAAAAGCACCTGTTAAGTGCCTGAAAGAAGCCTCATCTGCAATCCCAATATGAAAGCCCGAGTGCTTTCACACCAAGACCCCTTTCACACTGGGGAGTTTTTCAGGTGCTTTAGCGTTAAAATAAGCGCCTGTAAAGCGCCTGAAAGAAGCCTTAACTGCAATCCCAATGTGAAAGCCCAAGTGCTTTCACACTGAGGCGCTGCTCTGGCAGGGCGTCAAAAAAAGTCCTGCAAGCAGCTTCTTTGCAGCACTTTTGTGAATACACCGCTCCTAAAGCGTCCCCCCTCCCATTGAAATCAATGGGAAGCGCCTGTAAAACGCCTGAAAACGCCTGCAAAGTGCTTTTGGCAGCAGTGCTTTTGGCAGCAGCGCTTTGTGGGCGCTTTTAACCCTTTATTTGGCCACTAGCAGGGGTTAAAAGCGCCCCACTAGCGCTCGAAAAACGCTGGTAAAGCATTGCTAGTTTAAGCGACACTTTACGAGCGTTTTTTGGGCGCTGGCAGTGTGAAAGGGCTCTTGAAGCATTTGGGCTTTCACGTTGGGATTGCAGATGAGGCTTCTTTCAAGCGCTTTACAGGCGCTTTTTTTAACGCTAAAGCACCTGAAAAACGCCTGAAAAATGCCCCAGTGTGAAAGGGGTCTTAAAGGCACTATATAAAATAAAGTTTATTATTATTGACTTGTGTGTTTTGCTTTAAATTCATTGTTATAGAGTCATTATTTGAATGATCAAAATGTTGGTTTTATTATACAGATAAATCTCTGACACCAGCAGTGGTTTAAAACGAACAAATATGACATCTTAAGGAGGATATCTTTTTTTTTTCTTTATTCTAGTGCCCCAGCAAACAAAGCGAGTTACTCCACCTGCAATATCATTACGTTCCAAATCCATGACATCAGAATTGGAGGAAATGGGTAAGCTCTGCTCTGTATGGCTTATGACCTGGCAGATCAAACAGATGCTCTGCATGAATGTCTTTTTATCATAGTGGCTTTCAAACTGCATGTTTTGCTGCATTACCTTTACTTTTTTGTACAGTATATGTAATTGGCTGTTTTACCACAGTTTCATTAGAAACTTAAAATTTAGTCCTTTATTATAGTTCTTTTAAAAATAATATATATATATATATATATATATATGTGTGTGTGTGTGTGTGTGTGTGTGTGTGTGTGTGTGTGTGTATATATATATATATATATATATATATATATATATATATGTGTGTGTATCGATAAATAGATAGATAACTACAGAATGCTGTGAGAAAGTATTTGCCCCTTCCAGATTTTTTTTTTTGTTTGCATATTTGTCACACTTAAATGATGCAGATCATCAAAAAAATTGTAATATTACACAAAGACAACTCTAGTAAATACAAAATGCAGTTTGCTAACTCACACATGCAGGGGGCGGACTGACAACTCATGGGGCCCCCGGGCAATAGGAGGTAATGGGGCCCCCAGACAATCAGAGATTATGGGGCCACACATGTTTCTATTGGTTGAGAAGGTACTGGAGAGGTGGGGCAGCTATAATCTCTGGATTTTTAGACCAAAAGGATGTCGGTAAGGGACATTTCAAAAACAGATGTAAAAAAAACACAGATTTTTACATACTGTCCCTGGTTTTACTGAGGCTGGCAACCCTGATGGGGCCCCCTAGTGGCCGAATGGTCAGTCCGCCCCTGCACACATGCTAACACTTGGTGCTGCTCCTCACTTTTCCCATTGGAGTGCCATGTCTTCCCCCCCACTACTCCCGAACCAGACACCTTTTCCATTTTGAGGTGTCATCTTGGATTGTTATATAAGCTCATTTATTATTTCAATGGGCATCTGCTCCTGAAGAAGTGGAATTATTGTCACAAAACGCACTGAGCTAAAGGATTTACCCAATATTATGTTTTGTTAAAAACGTTGAAGAGTGAAACTTTATCATTATATGAATATTATGCTGATACACGGTGTTCACAAATCGGCTTGTTTTTACATTTTCTTATTCATGTAAAAGATCTATTGCTTAATAAATCTTTTTATGCAAATGTTGTACCTCATTCAAAGTCCCATGACATTTTTTTCTAATACTTTGTATATGCAAATAGGGGATGGAGGCATGACATTATAAGGCACCAGCACACATTATTGTGTTTATGATGGCAGTTTTTAAATGATGATTTCATTTATTAAGGGATAAAGCTGATTGGTCTTATGTGAAAAAGTAAATTGCCTCCCAAACCTAATAACTGGTTGTGCCACCTTTGGAGGCAACCACTGTAATCAAGTGTTTGCGTTGATTGGCAATGAGTCTTCGACATTGCTGTGGAGGAATTTTGGCCCATTCTTCTTTGCAGAATTGATTTAATTCAGCCACATTGGAGGGTTTTCGAGCATGAGCGGCCTTTTTAAGGTTATGCCACCGCACCTCAATCGGATTTTAGCCTGGATTTTGACTAGGCCACTCCAAAAATCTTACTTCTTTTTTTTTTGAGCCCTTAAGAGGTGGACTTGCTAGGTTGCTTTGGATCATTGTCCTGCTGAATAACCTAAGTGCGGTAAATTGGGGAAAAACCGCGCTAATCAATAAGGACCATGCAAAAGCTGCCAACAAACAAAACAAACAAAGTCAAAATACGTGTAGATCCAAAATTGTAGCGCTAGTACATGGGCAAGAGTGTATGTGTATCACAGCACTCAGAAAAAACAACAATATATAAACTGTGTAACAAAATAATGGTGCTGGAATTGACTCCAGTATAGACAAAAAATATCTACTATAGTCCATGTAGTGATAACATTGAAATGTGAGTCCTTCTGGTCAACTCAATGAAAGCAGATGGAATATATGCTTGACAGATGTCAAAATAAGGCGTGGGTACGCTTACCGGAAATGTTGGATGTGGGTACCATACGGCATACACATCAGACAGGCTTAAAGATGGATAGTCTTGCATCTGTGGAAAACCGCCTCGGACTGGAACTCCAACAATTTCCGGTGCTGTATACTCGAACAGTCAGCAGGGTGGGTATGCTCAACATACAATCATCCGATGGTCACAGAAATGATGATGGAGACCGGGGAAGGGAATAAAAAATGGAGACCACTCCAATGGTGCAGGTCAAAAGAGCAACGATTTATTCACATATGCATGTGAAAATAAAAGAATAAAAATCTCGAGACAATATAAATGAAAATTTCGGCAATATGAGGGGCGTAGGATAGCTGGCCCGACGCGTTTCGACTAAAGTCTTCCACAGGGGCATATCTCTAATAACCTAAGTGCGCTTGAGCTCACAAACTGATGGCTGGACATTCTCCTTCAGCACAGAATTCCATCAATTATGGCAAGTCCTCCAGGACCTTAAGCTGCAAAGCAGTCCCAGACCATCACACTACCACCATCATGTTTGACTGTTGGTATGATGTTCTTTCTATGAAATGCTGTGTTACTTTTACACCACATGTAACAGGACACACACCTTCCAAAAAGTTTAACCTTTGTCTCTTCAGTCCATAGTATATTTGCCCAAAAGTCTTGGGGATAATCAAGATGTTTTTTGGCAAATTTGAGACGAGCCTTTGTGTTTTTCATGGTCAGCAGTGGCTTTCCTCTTGGAACTCTCTTATGGATGCCTGTCCTACGAACATCTCCTACTTACGAACCGGGCGCTGCGGGGACCCTCTGCCATTCTGCGTGGACATCGGCCATTCTGCCCATGCGCGGCCAGACAGAGCCTCGAAAAATGAAGGAAAACATCGGAAATGTCCGTAATTTGGCACGCATGCGCAGAACGGCATTCGATGCAACATCGGAAATGTCCGTAATTGTCGTTCTGTGCGTGCGCAGCCGACTTACGAACATTTCCGAATTACAAACAGAAAGACAGTCCCTAACGGGTTCGTAACCCAGGGACCCCCTGTATTGAATCATAAACACTGGTCTTAACTGAGGCAAATGAGGCCAGCAGTACTTTAGATGTTCTTTTATGACCTCCTGGATGAGTCGTTGTGCTCTTGGAGTAATTTTGGTAGGCTGGCCACTCCTGGGAAGGCTCACCACTGTTCCAAGTTTTCTCCATTTGTGGATAAACGGCTCTCACCATAGTTTGCCTTTAAAAATGGCTTTGTATCCCTTTCCAGACTGATATATGTTAAATACTTTGTTTCTCCCCTGTTCTTGAATTTCTTTAGAACACGGTGTGCTGCTTTTTAAGATCTTTTCAGCATGTTTCACTTTGTCAGACAGCTTCTATTTAAGTGATTTCTGGATTCAATAGGTCTGGCAGTAATCAGGCCTGGGTGTGGTGAAGTTTAACTCAGCCTTCCAAAAAAAGTCGTTAATCACAGTTCATATATGACATGGGTGCTCAACCTGTGGCCCTCCAGCTGTTGCAGAACTACAAGTCCCATGAGGCATTGCAAGGCTAACAGTTACAAGCATGACTCAAAAAGGCAGACGCATGATGGGACTTGTAGTTCTGTAACAGCTGGAGGGCCATAGGTTGAGCACCCATGATTTATGATTTAGCAATTACTTTTTCACATAGGGCCAGGAAGGTTTGGACAGCTTTTCCCCTTTAATAAATTAAGTCATTTAAAACATTTATTTTGTATTTACTCGAGTCATCTTTGTGTAATATTAAAATGTGTTTTGATGATCTGAATCATTTAGATGTGACAAATGTGCAAAAAAATAATCTGGAAGGGGGCAAATACAGCAATATAGACATGTGCACAATATAAAAATTAGTTTATTTTCGTTTCGTTTCTGTTCGTTTCCGTTGATTCGTAACGATTCGTAATTTCAAAAGTCGTCGGTGTTCGTATTAGTAACGATTCGTATTTTCGTAAGAGTTCTTTTTTCGTTGATTCGTTTTTCCGTTAGTTTAATTTTCGTTTATTGGAAATTCGGACGCATTTGTATTTTCGTAGATTGTTACATTCGTACTTTAGTAACATTGTTTTCGTAGATTTGTAATCGGAGCATAATTCATAATTTTATGTAATGTGTATGCTATTATTACATTGCAAGAGATTGCCTGTCCATTCGAAGCACGTTAAGCAGCGCCATTGTAAGGGACACGGAAAATTACCAATTCAACAGAAAAAAAAAGTTACGAATGTACGAATTTTTTCGTTCATTTTGATTTTCGTTGTTCCTGTTTTCGTTTTTCGGATTTTCTTCTTTCGTAGTTTCGTTGTTTCTAATTTGGTTATTTCAGATTTTCGTTGTTTTTTATATTCATTCGATTCGAACATTCGTTATTCGTTAACATTTTTAGCGAATCATTTGTTCATTCGTATGATAACGAATGAACAAATATAACGAATTTTAACGGAAAACAAAAAAAAAAACGAAACGAATTGCACATGTCTACAGCATATATATATATATATATATATATATATATATATATATATATATATATATATATATATATATATATATATATATATAATTTATATTATCTTTAACAGTACTGTTTAGCTTTACATGGTTTGTCTGAGGATGACTCTTGGGCATAGTATACACTAGTAGTTGGGGGGGGGGGGCAGCTGTATGGTGGTATACACATGCCATGGCTGAGATTCTTGTTGTCAATGCAAAAATGATCTTCCATGATGTGCTCAGTGGTCAGTGTCGCCAATAGGCTGGTTTTAGAAAGTTAAAACACCATCTAAAAAAAAAAAAAAGTGACCATTGTTTTCAGCCAATAACAACTTTATTGCATAGTTACATTAGTTGAGCTTAGACAAATGTAACTGTGCATACCTCATTCCTGAGGGATCACTGGGAAAGGTAACAATCACTGTAGTAGTTTCCACTACTTCAATGATTGGCACAATCTTCAGAGTCCTGTGCCAATCAGCCTTCCTTCTGACCACAGGGGTCATTTGCTTGGCAGGGCCACTATTCAAAAATCGCTTTGTAATTTTTTTTTTAAAGAATGCACAGCGTTCTCTGATGTGGAAGGGTATCCACTCGGGACAGGACCCAGAAGGTAGTTGCAATCACTGTAGTAGAAGTGACTACTAGAGTAATCATCAACTTCTCCGACGGTCCCTAAGGTATGATAGGTTAGACTGTACAGATATATTATACACACACATACTGTATATTTTATTGCTGAATATGAGGATGCTTACATAAGCCCACAAAAAAAAAAAAAAGGTAACATACTGTAGCAGATGTTAGACATGATACATGCCAGCAGCACGTTGATGATTATCTTTATGCACATAGTTTACCCCCCTTTATAACCAGGCTATTTTTTGCGATACGGCACTACGTTATTTTAACAGACAATTGAGCGGTCATGCGGTGCTGTACCCAAATAAAATTTGTGATTTTTTTTAACCCTACAAATAGCGATTTGTTTTGGTGGTATTTGATCATCTCTGCTGTTTTTATTTTTTGAGCCATAAACAAGAGCTATAAACAAAAAAGACAGACAATTTAGAAAAAAAAATATATATTTTTTACTTTCTGCTATAAAAAAAAATGTAAAAAATCTAATTTCTCCATCAATTCAGGCCAATATGTAATCTGCTACATATTTTTAGTTAAAAAAAAAAAATCTCAATAAGAGTATGTTGATTGGTTTGCACAAAAGTTATAACGTTTACAAACTATGGGACATTTTTATGGAATTTTTATTTATTTTTATTTTTTTACTAGTAATGGCAGCGATCAGCGACTAATAGCAGGACTGCGACATTGTGGTGGACAAATCGGACACTAAGGAACACTTTTGACACTTTTTTTGGGGAACCAGTGACACCAGTACAGTGATCAGTGCTAAAAAATATGCACTGCCACTGTACTAATGACACTAGCAGGGAAGGGGTTAACATCAGAGGCAATCAAAGGGTTAAAAAAAGACATAATTACAGGTATACACCGGATGCAGACTCATTAATTGGTCTCTAGTGGGTGCACGCTTCCAATAATAAATTACATTTCCTACACACTGCTGATATCTAGACTTTTATACAAAAGTATGATACTTCTATTCATTTGTCAAAAAATATCAGTGGCAGTTTGACAACTGTTAATATAGAATAGGTATTATCAATATGTCTACATTCATCATGGGTACCACCTGTCCTCAAAATAATGTCTAAATACCTGAATCTTGGTGTGCTTTGTGTATTTCTTCCAGATCTGTGCAGTAATCCAGCCTGAAACGTTGCCTCTGTACAGGAGCTTCCTGTAATAATGACCGGTGACTCTGCTCTCTCTCCTTGTGCAGGGTGAGCGGTCTTGTCTCCGCCCCCCTCCTGTCATTTTTTGCAGGCAGCAGACTGGGGCTGGGACTGCTGGGTCCTTATTTACAGCATAGTGATGATGTCACTGTTGCTTTTATATGACCGTATCTGAATTTGCAAAGGCATTTGTGCACACAAATTGGATTTATATCCTTCATGGCCATTGAGAAATATATTTACATGAAAGTTTTTGTGACCAAAGTTCAGCTCTAAAACCACTAGACATGTGCGATTAGTTTCATACGAATCAAATTCGTACGAATTTCCATAAATCCGTACATTCGGGAGGATCCGAAATACGAATTGCTATGCTTCCGAGTTTTGTACGAAATTTCGTTTACTAATTTCGGATCCAAATTCCGTTGCAACGGAAACGTGACTGGTGTTTTGTTGACCAATCAGTGGTTTTCTTCTGCTGCTGAGTGAGGGTTGGGAAAATGACCTTTTTTAATATGGGAGTAGGAGACTGGTACTGGTAGTCGATGGGAGATTCAGAATCGGACAAAATAAGGATGTTTGTTAATTACGATTATTCGTTATGATGAAGTTAAAAAACCCAGGAAGTCAGCACAGCACAGGGATGGTGGGAGCCCCTATAATGATAAATTCATCATAACGAACATTCGTAACTGTTATGAATAGTTAACGAACCTATCGAAAATTCATATTTCGTACGAATCCAAATTGAATTTCGGACACGAATTACGAAATACAAATTAATTCTAATACGAAATGGAATGAAACAAAACAAATTTATTGATGGCGCCCATGTCTAAAAACCACAGACCATACCGATTTTAAGCTTGTCCATATCTGGGACAATTATTACTTATTTAAAAAAGCAGAAGCAACCCCGCCTTTTAATATGTTCTTTAAATGGCCATTTACTTCCATCATTGATTCTTTGGGGCTTCACCTTTGATTGGTTTGCAGGACTTTTCAGATCTACATGGTCATAGGACTTTTCTTGAGTCTGATGGAGTCGGATCTGTTTTAAACCTTTACAATGGCATTTATTAGCCTCAGTCTCCATCAATGTAATGTACTCCTCCAATAACTGGTAGGAAAGTTCATCTGCTGTAAGCAAAAGAGCAAGTGAAAACACACACAAACTACTTCCAATACAGCAGGACAGTGTGCGTATTATTCCTGTTATATAATTGAATGACATAAACTCTCAATTCATCAGTTATTCCATCTAAAACTTAATATTAAATGAATATGTTGAACCCCAGCTACCTTAAAGTAGTTGTAAACTCTGTTACACCACTTGTACCTACAGGTAAGCCTATAATAAGGCTTACCTTTGGGTACTGTAAATATCTCCTAAACTTGTACCGTTTAGGAGATATTCACTATGGTGCCGTTTCTTCAATGGCTGTGCCGTGACCGGCAGCTCCCACGGGAGTGACGTCATCGCGGCTCCGGCCAATCACAGCACCAGAGCATGCAAACCCGGAAGTAACTCCGGTAAAAGATGTCGGTCGTGGTAGCGGAGTGTGGGCGGCACTGCAGGGCATCGTTCTAGGGTAAGTATTTCATAATGAGCTAGTATTCATCGCATACTAGCTCATTATGCCTTTGTCTTGCAGGTTTTTTTTTTCTTTTTAATCTGACCTTTTGAGATGAATTGAAGGGAGTGTGTCATTGAACTATATAATGGTTATAAATATGTGAATATATATTCTTTTAGGAGATGCACATTCCAACAAATTAGAATTGTTGAATATATGCATTAACAAAAATCTTTTATTTAGCTCTGCTAAAGGGGGCATTTGTAAGCCCATGAAACACTTTGACTCTTATACAAGTATAGTGGTCTCCCGACTTCCAAGGGCCTGATGGTGACCCCCAGAGCCAGGGAGAACTGACATTCCTCCTCAGGGTGCAGGTTACTAGCCATAGTGGGTGTAGTGCAAGGTGGAAAGATTGGGCGCCAGTCACTTTTTGTACAAATGAACAAAGCGAGTTTTATTTCTCTTAATGGGAATGGTGCAATAGCAAATAAGGCAAACTGCAGACAAAAATAGAACTAGGCAGATAGCAATACAGAACAAGGGCCTTTAAGCTGAATGCAGCAATCTATATCTTGTAGCAACCACTGTCTCCTATGGCAACAACTTCTCTCACAGTATCCTACTGTAGATCCTTAAGCTCAGCTTGCCATCTTTTACTAGACTTTTTTTACTCTCAGCTACCTGCTGGATTCACTTTATCTTCAAGGTTTACTCACAGCTACCCGCTGCCTTCCTTGATGAGTCTCCACTGAAGCTTTCCCACTACTTCACAGTCCCTGGCTAGTGAAGCATCTGCTCTGGTACTCCTTCAGAACTTCATCCCTTCAAAACTTGCCTCTGGTAACAGGAGTAGTCGTCCCTTTGTGGCAACTGCTTCTTGTTTACCTCCGACACGATCGTGCTCCCTTCAGGCCGAGCCTCTGACACATGTGGTTCTGCCCCAGGCTTCGGGCTTAACCTTGCCTGCTCCTCCTTTGCGGAACCCCGAACTGCTGGATAGGCCTTAAGTGGACCTAGCAGCCAGTATGCCTCCTGGTTAGGCCTCAGGCTTCAGGCCTAGCAACCAGGAGCTTCTCAACACACACCCACCCAGGCCGTGGCCTCGGATGGGAAGAACCCAGATCACCTGACTCCTCCTAAATAAATAGCCTATCCCAGCATACTCAGCGGTCAAAGAAACTCCTGTTGATTGGCTGAGACAACCTAGTTACCCGTTACCTGAATTTATGGTAATCCATCATTCTAATGCCAAAAGCAACAGTGCCACCTATTGACAGAAGAGAGAGACTACCCCAAACTCAGACTAAGGACAGGAATCATTGGATCAACCTACCAATGAGCCAGGCTAATTACCACCTAGCACAACTAGATTTATTAGCAGCCCTTCATGTATCTGCAGCTGCCTGAGAAGAGAAATTACACTCCTCTGCATAGATTTTTTTCACAAAAGTGGAGTTCAATACAGCATTTGTATCCAATGTGTAGGTGGGGTGAAGCGTGGCGCAGCAGCAATAATTCACAGTCAGGTGCAATGGAAAACTTGCATTGAAATAATGCTGTTAAGAGAACAGAATGTGGCCTGACCGTCTCATGCCCAAGTGAAATAAAGTCCAGAGGAGTTCCAACCCTACACTTTCCCTCCTCCACAGGAACCTTTACCTACTGTTAGTTCTGTCCCTAACAGATGGGGTACCTTTCCCCAAACTACCCACTTGTGTAAAGTGTCCCAAACCAGGGAGCCAGGGCCTTAATTTGGCTCTGCCAAGTTATATGGGGCGGTATCATTCTACCAGATAGATTCCCCAGTGACCCAGGAAACCATAGATGAACCATGTTGCTCTTAACTTCCTCTCCAGCTGCAAAGCCACTGCGGGTGAGCGCCACCTGCAGTGGAAAAAGTAGACTGCACATGCCTACAAGTGCCTTCCGCCTACAGTTCTAAAAGGGGTCAAAACATGTCAGAGGGTTTAACCCTTCCCCATTCTAGTTTAAAATCATTTTTTGAGTTCCCTTTAATTGCAGCCATTGCATTGCCAGCTTGATTTCACCTTGTACTGTATTTACAGTGGAAATGATGAGAAACAGTTGAAAAATCATTTCATTATTTTATTATAATTATGCAGTTAGTTTATGCTGCCTAAATGGAAATTGGAGAAACTGTTTATTGTACATTTAATTTGTCTTTAGGGGAACCTACTTTGTTTGAACGATAATTCTAGGAATGTTTAGTCCAAGTAAATAATTGAGATTAATGTAGCTAGATCAGTTTACTTCTGTTCCAGTCCCAGGCACATTAAACCAATTACACCTATGTATTATATTTTTGTTATATTACATTCATAAGCTATCAAGGTATTTATATCTTATACAAAATATTACTGAGATAGAATAGATTATTCTTTAAAGGGAATCTGTCTAATTTTAGATACCATAAGATGATTGTACGTGGGTTTTCGTGTACTTCATTGCTGCTGAGTTTACACGCTGGAGAGCTTTCTTAAAATGTAAACCTGCTAAGGGCTCAACAAACACCTCCCTGCCCCCCATGTGACAATGCACAGGCTTGCGATTGGTCGCTGAGGCACAGGGAGCTGATAGCGGATCTATATATGGTTTCCTTATGATGCTAACTTTGCAGTGGCTTGCAGACACCCATTGCTAATTTCTCCCTAAGGCCCCTTTCACACTGAGGCGCTTGTCAGACGCCACAGCGCTAAAAAAAAAAAACGGGCCCTTTCACTCCAGTGTGAAAGCCAGAGGGCTTTCACACTGGAGCGGTGCGCTAGCAGGAACGGTAAAAAGCCGCACTTTTAACCCTTTTTCGGCCGCAAGCAGGTGTTAATCCTGCTCAAGAGTTTCACAGGCTGCCAGCAGCAGAGCTTAAAGAGGTATTCCCCTAAAAAAAAACTTTTAATAAAATCGGACACCTACCTGTTCCAGGGTCTATCGATGCAGGGGGCCGAAACGCCACTCTCCCCCCGATCCCCTCGGCGGTGCCGGCATTGCAACTGTGGGCACCCGGCTGTGGCTTCACAGCCGGGCACCCACTGCGCATACGCGAGCGGTGCCACTCGCCGTGATTGGCCGCACAGTCATCTGGGACCTGTCAGGGGATCGGGGGGAGAGTGGAGCTTCGGCCCCCTGCATTGATAGACCCTGGAACAGGTAGGTGTCCGATTTTATTAAAAGTTTTTTTTTTTAGGGGAACACCTCTTTAAGCTCTGCTGCTGGCAGCCTGTGAAACTCTTTGAGAGACTGACAACTGTACAGAGCTGGACAGTGTACCTAGATTTATGAACGTTTAGTGCAGTATGCTCCCAAGGACAAAGCCCGGAATGCAAGAAGTTAACTTTCCAAGCATTCATCTATGGGTGCATACTGCCCTAAACATAAGAATCGATAGGTGCACCGTTTGGCCTTATCCAGCCACAGCAGCTGTCAGCCTCTCATCAAGTTTCACAGGCTACCAGCAGTGGGGCTGGACGGGACACCTGTGCTCTCTGCCTGCAGCTAAACACCATAGCCCCATGCGCTGGGGCTAAACACCCAGTGTGCATGGGCCTTACACTGTTTAACAGTTTTCTTTAAAAAGAAAGGTTTTAGTTGAATTGTGTTCTGCTGGGCTTCTGATGTGTCCCTGCGCCTTTAAGGAAGAATGGACTGCCTCTAGGCATATGTGCCCTTAATTTATCCATTTCTATATGTACTTCTTAAAGCGGTTGTAAATGGAGGAAAAAATAAATAAATTCCGGGCCCCCTCCAAGGTGATGTCATAATGTGTTAGTATGCATCGCATACTAGCTTATTATGGAATACTTACCTAAAAACAAAGCCCCCCCAGCGGCGTACTGTCATTACTGACAGGGCTTCTACCTTTACCCAGTCTACTTTCCATGTTCACGAACTCCAGCCATTTGAATGACAAAGCCGCAATGACCTCACTCCCGTGAATGCGCATTGGAGCTATGGCACAGGGCTCTGAATGGACGGCATGCCTTCCCTTCAGAGTGCTGTGCGCATTCATTGGTGACATTGGCTGCAGAAGTAGTGAACGATACACGTTTAGAATATATTCATTTTACCTACAGGTAAGCTTTATTATAAGTAAAAGTTGCAGAAAAGAGTTTATTACCACTTTAAGAGTGCACTATTCAGAGGGCTTTGACGAGGCAGTGCAGCTTCTACATGAATTTGCAAATGTTGTGCAACCAAAACTTCAGTTTTTAATGTAAATTGTTTTCACTGTTCAACTCTTCCATGTGCACATTATTTTAAAAATGTGTTCTAAATTGGCCAATTTAGATTTTTGTTTTACTTTAAAATTCTTCTGTGCTGTGCCCATGGAGGTCAAAACAACAAGTTCACTTAACTGTTCCCCTTACCTGCACTGTACTGTACTGTATGTACCCCAGGAGAGAATACCTAGTACTTCTGAATATGAGGAGCATGTGACTCACTACCCTCCCATGTGATGGTTCTGGTGCTTGTACACTTGGGTACCCAGTGCTGTCACAAGTGGGTAGAGCGAGACAGTCCTTAGTCTTGTAGCAAACGGATGATACCTATATGCACCTGGAGAGGAGGACAGAACTAAACTCCTGGCACAAAAACTTTCACTTAAATATTTTCCTTAATAGCCACTAGGGATGAGCCGAACACCCCCCTGTTCGGTTCGCACCAGAACCTGCGAACAGACCTAAAGCTCGTGTAAACTTTAGAACCCTATTAAAGTCTATGCCCCCCGCCCGCAGACCCCCACAACCAATGGCCAGGGTTGTGGGGAAGAGGCCCTTGTCCCCATCAACATGGGGACATGGTGTTTTGAGGGGTCACAGACCCCCAAAGCACCCTCCCAATGTTGAGGGCATGTGGCCTGGTACGGTTCAAAAGGGGGGGCGCTCTCGTCCCCCCTCTTTTCCTGCGGCCTGCCAGGTTGCGTGCTCTCATAAGGGTCTGGTATGGATTTTGAGGGGGACCCCACGCCATTTTTTTTGGCCGTGGTTCCCCTTAAAATCCATCCCAGACCTGAAGGGTCTGGTATGGATATTTAGGGGGACCCCCACGTAATTTTTTAAATTTGAAGCGGGGTTCCCCTTAATATCCATAGCAGACCTGAAGGGCCTGGTAATTTAATTTTTTTTTTTTTTTATCAATTAATTTTTTTTTATCAATGATTTTTAATGAATGACTGTTCTCTGTGTTACGGGAGCCGGCAATTCATTAGCCGCGAGTGATTAGCCATCAGTTCGACTCAAACTCGAAGCTCATCCCTAATAGCCACAAAGGATATAAATCCACTTTGTGTGCACTAAATGCCTTTGTAAAACCATATTTTACTTTGTACGAGTAGTATTGACATCATCACTGTGTTGTATATAGCCTATGCAGAGAGCAGAGCTGTGGGAGGGATCCAGCAGGCCCCACCCACTACAGGCTGCCTGCAGAAAACTACAGGAGTGGGTGGATACAAGACCAGTCACTCTGCATAAAGAGAGAGAGCAGCAGTGACCGGTCTTTATTACAGGAAGCTCCTGCACAGAAGTAAAGTTTCATACTGCAAAGATCTGGAAGAATTGCACAAAACACACACCGCGATTCAAGTAAGAATACCCATGCCTCTTGCATGTCGACAATATTTGCTTATCCTGGAATTCATCTATAAGTAAACCAGTTGCTTTGCCTTGCATGAGCAGGAAACAGTCTTTTTTTTATATCTCTCAGGGTATCAGAAATAGACATTATAGCTTGTTATTAACTGTACAGAAAAGAAGAGCCACAGATGGTTGTGTAATAGTGAAAACAAATCCCTCAGTGTTTCAGTGTTGGGAGGATAACGTGTAGGCCCTCTGTGTGCCATGCCTGCTCTCCAGGACATAGCAGTATACTCTGCAGAATACTAGGTTCCAGGCCAGCCTCCAGTGGATTTCTGCCATCAACTCTTACTGTCTTGTCATTGTGCTAATTAAACAGGATGTAAGCATGTTCCGCTTGGAGTCTGTTCAGCTGTGCTTGGTCTCTTTCCCATGTTTGGGATGTTGCAATTTGGTGTTTAGTTTAAAGAGAAAATATCATTGACTTCTTGATGTGTTTTATGATTTCCACAAGAGATCCTTACAGATCTCTGCATACCTTCATATTTGATGTGGATCGGAACTCGAAATTACATTTTATACATGGGAATTAAAAATTGTAATTTAAAGGAACGTTTAAAACAAAAAAATATATATATATATATAAAATAAAAATAAATGACAGGTTATACTAGGTCAGGGAATGCCTTGGAAATAATAATTGAAATCATATTCACAGGAACATAAAAAAATAAAGTGACAAAGTATCAAATGTAAAAAATGAAACGAAAGGTTAAAACACTTAACAGGAAATGTTGGACAGTGGTCCTTAGTGAATTTTAAATAGAAAACGCCTTTATGAGTGATTTAGACAGCAGGGCACATGGGTCCTAGTTTTGTGTATTGGGTGCGAAGTGCATTGGGAGATCCTCTATGATAGTGATGGCGAACCTTGGCACCCCAGATGTTTTGGAACTACATTTCCCATGGTGCTCATGCACTCTACAGTGTAGTTGATCGTCATGGGAAATGTAGTTCCAAAACATATGGGTTTGCTATCACTGCTATATGATAATACCTGGGGTAGTCAGAAGCAGATAAAAAATTATATATATATATATATATATATATATATATATATATATATATATATATATATATATATATATATATATATATTAAACTGATTCATTTTTAGGCAAGTAAGAGCCTAACTACAGCTAAAAAACATTTGCAATCCTTTAAAGAATTCACATCCCTGTGTACAAAAAAAATAAATACTTTAATGTACAAACATGGAACAGGTCAAATTATCTGCCTATCTTTTTTTTTTATCTAAGTGAAAAAGGCTTAGAAGTCTTATAGCTTCCTGAGCCCTCGCTTCTCTTTATTTGTTCACTGGCTTATAATTTAGAAGAAATCTAAATCTGTTGTACTATCCCGGTTATATAAAAAGACTTTGATGTTCAATATTATGATGGCATGTTCAGGTCGACAGACGTAAAGCTGACGTACATGACAGATGTAAAGCTGACGTACATACTGTATGCATACGATATACATTTTATTTTGCAATGTATTATCAATTTATCACCTCACCCAGCAGTACTTGTCCACCCAGTCAGTATGGCACCCCCAGCAATATATTCCCACACCCAGAAATATATGTCCGCCCAATATGTATGGCTCAACCAGCAATAAATTCCCCCACTCAGCAATACATGTCCACTTAATCAATATGGCTTTCCCAGCACTATATTACCCCACCAAACAATATGTGTCCGCCCAATTAGTATTGCTTTCCTAACAATATTTCCCTCCACATAACAATACATGTCTGCCCAATCAGTATAGCTCCTCCAGCAGTATATCCCTCAACCCAGCAATATACTGTATGACTGCCCTGTCAGCATGGATACCCAGCAATATATCCCCCACCCAGAAACACATATCCACCCGATCAGTATGGTTTCCCCAGAAATATATTCCCCACCCAGCAATACTTATCCACCCAATCAGTATGGTTTCCCCAGAAACAGTGTCGGCCGCTCCATACAGGGCACAGGGCACAGGGGCACAGCTCCCCCCAATCCAGGCGTCTGGCCCCCCTAATCTATATGCGGGGCAACGGACGCATGGATTCCAATGGGGTTTTTGTTTTTGTTTTTTTTGAAGCACATGATTGGAGCCTGAGGCTCTAATTGGGCTTCAAAAAAGGGTGGACCCACTTGTGTGACAATAGCAAATTAACATTTGCTATGGTCTTCCTGCTTCTCCTCCCAGACAATCAGGAAGCAGGAGGAGCGCGATTGGCCGAGAGAAGAAGCGATTGTATTGGCTGGTACCGGGGGCGGGGAGGATGAACGGAGATACGGAAGATGGCTGCCATCATCGGCTCTGCATCCATCATTTCTGCATTGCTGCCAAGAGCCTGCGTGAGTACCACCCACCTGGGTCGGGTGGACTGTTCGCCCCCCCGCCTGGAGCACCAGCCACCGATGCCCCTAAATATATCCCCCACCCAGAAATACATGTACACCAAATCAGTATGGTTCCCCGAGCAATATACCTACCACCCAACAATACATGTTCACCCATTCAGTTTGGTTTCCCCAGCAATACATAACCAGCCATCCAGCAATATATGTCCACCCGATCAGTATGGCTCCCACAACAAAATGTCTCCTACCTGAAAGGTAGCGCTCTAATAAATAAAATCTATACTAAATGTACAAAAAATATCAATGACACTAAAACTAAACAACCAATAGTCCCACGTGATGAGTGAATAAATCAAAGTGACCCTAATGGAAAAAATATTTCACAATAAAAATATCGAATAGTGACTTCAAAAATTTATTTTGTAAAAATATATAGATATAAATGTGCCACAGTGGGGGCGTGGCTAAGCGGCATTCAATTGTAGTGACTACATTTCTTCCAAACAAAGATACGGTGGAATATAGAGGCTAATCAATATCGATGGTCGGAAAGGGTGAGAACTAGACTGTGGTATTGCAGACACCTCAGGTCCGCCGTGACCAATCGCCTTGTGTATGTTCTGAAGTGGTATTGCAGTGCTTGATTGAAGTATTGGAGTGGAACCTACTGTGATATATTGAGATTCAACTCTGCTGGTTTTATCTTTTTAAAATGTGAGTGTACTGATTGAAGCTTGGATAGTGTGCTTTTTTTTTTTAATAAATTTGCTGTATTACACTATTGGAGCACTTTCTTTACTTACATGTGGAGTATTTTGATTGCACTAAGTGGAAAATACTGGAGAATCACTGATCGACTGTTGGAGATCTTATACGCTTGTTTGCCTTACACGAGAGTGTGGGTAACAACATCTGGTGAGTGAGTTTCCTATGGGAGTGGACACATTTGAGCACAACGGTGTGGTGGAAGATTGATTGAAAAATTATTTTGAGAAGACACATTGCTTTGTTAAAGGAGCACCGTTTCTTTTTCTTCATTTTATTTTTCATGTTTCATTTTCTATGAACACTAATGAACACTGTGGCACATTTATATCTATATATTTTTACAAAATAATTTTTTGAAGTCACTATTCGATATTTTTATTGTGAAATATTTTTTCCATTAGGGTCACTTTGATTTATTCACTCATCACGTGGGACTATTGGTTGTTTAGTTTTATTGTCATTGATATTTTTTGTACATTTAGTATAGATTTTATTTATTAGAGCGCTACCTTTCAGGCTGCAGTCCATTCCGGACCACGGTTTGATTTCTCTTTATATATCTTTCATTTAAGTAGCAGCTTCAGTTTTAGTACCAATATTTTCTAAGGCGCACAGGTTGGGATTTGGATAGTTGCCTGGTTTATTCCGAATTCCTACATTTTATAAAATGTCTCCTACGCCGCAATAAATGACCACCTAATCTGTATGGCTCTCCCAGAAATATATCTTTCCCACCCAGCAATATATGTCCTTCCTATAAGTATAGTCAATATGTTTGACCCCCTCTCCCAGCAATAGTCATACCTCACAGAAGGATATGTCCATCTTTGCTGCAGTGTAGCTATCCCTCCCAAAGGGAAAATAAATAAAAAAATTCTAGTAGGGAAATTTAACTCATGCCCCCTGATTGACAGCCACATCTGCCTTTTGGAGAGTAAGATCTAAATAACATCCTTTAGCACTCAAGGAAATGTACAATGGAGGCTGGAAGGGATGCCGGTAGAACGAGAATACCAGTATTCTAGCCAAGTGGAGCAGATTGTAAAAGCTGCATTGGTGGTAACACCAGGATGACACACAAAACTAGGTTCCTGCTGCCCCCTGCCCTGAAGCAGTTGTGTGGGCTTCTGTGTATAGTCATGGTTTTTCTGTGCTGCCTATTTTAGGGGTCTATTTATCAGTGTTTTTACCTAAAATTCACACAATGTTTACCCAACCTTCACACATTTTTCTAACTGAATGAAAGAAGAAAGGTGTGCGATTCCTGGGTGAAAGTTGTGTAAATCTTAGATTAAAAAAATAATTGGACCTTATGGTTTCACCTTGTTATGAAGGCCTGAACGTAGGACTAAGCCCTGCTAACTACCATCCCTGTGTGTCATTAGCATGCTCTTTCTTGCCACTAAGGCTAACTGGACAGTGGAATGGGAGTTGGCAAGATCTAGACATAAATACAAGAAAAGCTTTGCCCTTTTATCAAAGTGATGCAAAATAACACAAACGAATCTGGTTAGCTTTTGATTGGATCAAATAGGTAATCTGAGATGTAATTTATTGTTAATGAATGCCCAGGATCAATGAATGGACTATTGACTATTACCACATGGCAGACTAGGTAGAGCCACAGATGTACAATAATCTGCAAACCAGTCAGAAGTTGATGATAGTTTCTCTATAAGGTGTATTCTTAAAAGAGATGTTAACTGTTGCTCATTTTCTCTCTTTTTCCTTGTTTTTGGTATCCCATTTCATTCCTGTGCATACACCTTTGCATTCCTACCATTCACTCTATTTAATATGATTATGTGCTAACTATATGTATATTATCATACTTTTCTACTCATTTGTTGTCTGCTTCATGTTATTAAACATCAAGTGGAAAAAGGTATATTTACTTAACTGTTGAAGGCAGCATAAGATCCCCCAACCATTTCTATGTTTGTAAAGTTTCCATCCAGAAAAAGTATTAGAAGAGTATAGCAAGGGAAGACACATTAAAGGGAGATGCTGGTGCTGCTCACCCCAATATGGAAAAGGAAATGGGAATTTTCCCGCAGGGTTTTTTTTAGGCAGCTAGGTGTAGATAATGAGAAAGGTAAACGTTTTGGTAAAGAGTAAAAATGTCTTTATTGAAAAAAGAAGTGAGTTGTTACATGAGTGTTAAGATGTGAGCTTGAGCGGGAATATACCCATGCCAAATACATGAAATAGCAAACATAGGGGTTGTACACAGCATATAATAATGACTATTGCATAACACTTCCTGACGCATTTCGGCCAAACATTATAGGTCGATGTGTATAACCCCTATGTTTGCTATTTCATGTATTGGGCATGGGTATATTTATATATTATATATATATATTATATATATATATTCCCGCTTGAGCGCACATCTTAAGACTCATGTAACAACTCACTTCTTTTTTCAATAAAGACATTTTTACTCTTTACCAAACGTTTACCTTTCTCATTATCTACACCTAGCTGCCTAAAAACCCCCCTGGGGGAAACTTCCCATTTCCAGTATTAGTAGAGTAAGGGATCTTGTAATATCCTTATACGTAAACTAAAATTACAGCCTTTATTTCAGAAAATGCTTTTATTATTCACAAAATTCTCTTCTTTTGGAAGCTTCAAGATCCAGGGCATACGTTGCACTGACACCTCATTTTTACACCAACACAGCTATGCCCACCTGGCATCTCACAGTCCAAAAAGGGTGCCGATATTGACCAGTTAGGCACACTAGATGGTCTCTTAGATGGTGGTTGGGCTTGAAGCAAACGTCAAAGGCATTGTGCAGTGTACATCAACGATTTGGGAAACCCCAAACACATAAAAAAGAATATGGTAAATAATAAAAGTACTTGCCGTCTGCATTTCGGCTGTAACATTATTTATGAGGCATTTCTGTTTAGACTACCTGTAAGCATTTCCTGTTACAAAAAAGTTAACGTATCTACTATAATTCACAAAAAAACATAAAGGTGGCCTTTTCCCAGGCTGTTTTTAAATTATGAATAGAGTGAGGTAGGATTTGATACCCACCTAGGCGTTTAGAGCTGTTTATGTCAACGGCAGAACTTGACTGTGAGCCAAACCTCCTTGTTGCTCTGTTTGGAGTGGTTTCTCTTCAGGTTGAATCCACTAATGAACCCATGACACCATATTTTTTGCAAATATTAAAAAAAACTATGGTGGACGGGAGAAGAGGGTGATCTTTTTGGGAAGTCCCCAAGAGATATAAAAAAAATGGGTGTCAAGCTTCCACACTTTACCTATAACTGAAAGACCTCTTTTTGGTGGACTAAGCCCATTTAACAAGCCTGTATGTGTTCAGGGAAGTGATTGTATGCCCATGCAAGAACATGTGAATCAATCAGTCATACATTACAGCTTTCTACCAGCCACTTCCACCTCATTTTGCTGGTAAGACATTTTAGCTTCAAGGATTCTTTGCTGGAAGCAAGTGGAGCTTCATCTTGTTATGTGTAAGTTTTTGCCTAATGTTACAGTTCTATATGTGAGGGATGGGGACCTTTGCTGTTTGATGCTTTCTATGCAATCTTTTTTTTCTGAGCCTGTCTGAGAGCAGCAGCCACAAGATGACTGCTTTCAATACCCATGCATTTCCCTCTAAAACTAGTTTTACTTATGTTACTAATGGTTTGACTTATCTGTCTTCAGGAATAAGCTCCAACAACTGTCTTTCCCTGTCTATTGAGAGCGCTTCCATATTAGCAACCAACACTTGCACTAGACAGGAGGATGACAGTTGGGGGTAGTTTAGCTGCAAAAAGGTAATCCAGAGGCAGGAATACCTTGGAATCAGTTCTTATGCCGCGTACACACGAAGGGACTATCCCGCGGGATTATCCGCTGGACCGAAGTCCAGCGGATAATCCCCTCGTGTGTGGGCGCCGGCGGACAGGGAATATTATGTTACAAAAACATCCCTGGTCATAACATCCTAAAGATAATTGCCCCCCCCCCCCTTTTTTTTTTGCATGGAAATACAAAAATGTTTTTCTTTCGCTGAAAGGGTTGTTGGTTTTTGAAATTTCATTTGCATTAAATTATTAAAAGTTTTCTTTAAGGGGGAAAAAAAACAACATTGTCACATGTTTAGTCCTTATTGCAGATACCTACTTGCTTCTCTCCTGTACATACCAAGAAAGGCATTCCAGTGCATATTTGAGGAATGAGAGACATATAAATATATAAAACATTTGGGCAGTACTTTACAGTATTTGCAATTATGCATACTTACTATATAAAACTTCCAGTTTCAGTTGAATACAATGATCACAAAGTGCAAAATGTAAAAATATGTCAGGCGCACTCCTAGATAAATTCAAAAACTTGAGCGTATGGTGAAAAAATTGGTAATCGGAGGTTACCTTGAGTCAAGTGATTAGTAAAAGTCATGCTTGGCCCTGCCTTCTACTTCTTCTTTGCCTCCATAGCGGTCTAGGATGCTACCCAGCATATTAAAGAGCAAATAAGGAAGCTTGGGTGTTTGTAGAGGGTGAGGCCAAGCGCAGATTTCACAAAAGAAATTGAGATAACTGTAGTTGCCTAAAGCTCTGGATCTACCCGTCATTTGGGCATGCTCCTTTTACATAAAGTCACCTCTGCTTATACATTTATTATAATATTCTCAGTAATGAACAAGCTTCGTAAAAGGTTTTCTTCAAAGTATGACACATTGAATTTAAACTAATATGTCTCTTGTTTCCTTTAGTTTCTCCTTGGAAAAAGAAATCTGGTGAGCATAACTTTTTTATTTTTTTTTTCTGATTTACTGCAAATTAAATTTTTATTACATAATGTCTAAAAAGGTTTTCTATTTAGAAATGGATCATTATCGGGTTGGTGTCCAACTACATCTGAGAACTGCAAACCCATTATCAGTGTGTGCTTCAGAGTTGTAGTAAAGACACTATTGGCTGCTACTTATAAACTACTTACAACTGGATTGACGTTAAACAGACAAAAATAAATTTGGTGTCAAGAACCAAAAATAAAAAAAAAATCACAAAATAATATACGAATGGTTTATAAATAATGATTCTTCAACAAAGGTGCACCTATCCTTTACATTTGAAGAATGATGTAAAGCAATAGAGCCCTGATTGTCTCCCAGTGATGCTTCTTGCTGTGAAAAGGATTAAAGAAATTAAACAGAACTGCATTAGAACATGTATTTAAGACTTTTTTTTTTTTTTTTTTTTTTTTAATTAATGCATAACTGAATAAGTGGTGCTTTTTCATAACTGGCTGGGGTTTTATTTGTCTTCCAAATTGTGCTTCCAAACACAAACATATCCACAGGGAAACAGATGTTATTTTTCTGCATCCACGGCTTAATTTCCTATTTACCTGGAATTCTCCTGTTAAAATGTATACATTGCAATGTGGTAGTTCAACTGTATATTTTTTCATATGGCAGATATAAAAGACACAAATAATGCAAATGTGTAAACAATATTATGTAATCATTCTTTTAACGCAAACCATGTGTGTATGTGAACTAGACTTGGTATCAGGCTCTTGCAAGCCACAGTTCAGTAGCCCTTGAGTTGGAAGAGGGAGAAGAAGCACAAGGAGTCAGTCAGTTGTGATGCAGTGCTTATGGGGGCGCTAACAAGGAACATGCTGATACGAGGAGAGAGCAGAGTGATAGATACGCCCATCAATCTACTGCTTATTCATGGGTTTATAGGCACTGGTGTGACACTGTAGCTGTCCCATGTCGGCTCTAAGACCAAGAACTGGGTGATCACGTGATCTCAGATTGCTCAGTCCTCGGTCTACTTGGAGCAGAGAGCAATGACTTTTGGTCACCGTTAACTGCTCTTCTCCAGTGCTCACTGAAGTCTTGGGCAGGGGAGGGGCCATGTGCAGTTGGCCTAGTCTCTCAGCAGCTTGCTGAGAGGCGAAGCAAGCTGTCAATCAGGTAGCTGATTTGATCTCAACAGTATTGTCGGGATTGTTCCAGAGTCTGGAGTGGCTCTGCCCCATCAGCTAATGGCAGGCATGCAGAGCAAAAATAGGTGCCATACTTCTGTTTTAACAGCAGCAGAGAAGTCTCCTGCCCTGCAAGACAGAGCTGTGGTTCGACAAAGCTTTCCAAATCCTAGAACTGGATGAACAGAAATATATATTCTTTGGCATGCAAAACAACTCCCATATATGTATTTTGTTCATTATTAAGCTGTTTGCTTGAAACTCAGCTTTAAGATCATGGTGCAGTATGAAGTAGAACCCCCTCCTTTAAGTGTTAGGATTAACGCCTCAACGGCAATTTTCCGTCGCCTTTTATGACAGCACAAGGAGGCAACTGCAGAAATGAACAGTGGGGACTCTTTCACAGCTAGACTGTCAAACATAGGTCATTTCGTTGGCTGAATGGTTTCCTCAATGCGCCATTCATGGCTGTTTTCCTCTACTGATGGGAGCAATCTTGTTATGTGCTATTTCACAATGGAAAATAGCCACACTCCTCTGTGCAGCACGTGGGTTGAGCACTGAGCTGTGACTGAATGAAGCAAATAAATAATTTATCACTCCGTGTTTGTACTCCTTTCACACATTCCTCTCTTGAAGAATGTTCTTTAGAAGAGAACTTGAGAGGAAATACAAGATTAAGTAATAAGCAAGTAAGCCCCTGAGCAATGCGGTTGAAGATTTGGCTGTAGAGTTTTGTGGCCCACATGACACGAGTCTTCAGGAAAGGTACAATTTTTCCAGTACCTGTGGTTTTAAGATGAAGCTAAGATTGGAGCAATGTCTAGAAGCTATAAAAGTATACCAACAAGCTTGCTTTTTGTTTGGAAGAAAATGTATGTAAAAATCCAGACAAACACCTTAAAGCCTAAAAGTAGCTAAAAAAAAAAAAACAGAAAAATCAGCACAAGGGACATCGCAGGATCTATGAATGGAGGAGCGGACCTTACAATCATCCACATGTCCTACATTTGTAGATTGTGTTTCTTTCATAGAAGCAGTAGTGTTGCTTCTATGAATATAGTTGCTGAATAGAAATAGCAGGCATAGTCACGCTCTCTTTATGAGAGCCTGTGACATCACCATGCTAGAAAATTACTGGCAGCATTGGGGTGGTCACAAATGGAGGAAAATTTCTATAAACAGAGGAATCAGTAAAAGGCATTCTACTAGCTGTACAGTGCATCCAGAAGGTATTCACAGAGCTTTACTTTTCCACATTTTGTTATATTACAGCATTTTTCCAAAACAGATTATATTCATTATTTTCCTCAGAATTCTACAAACAATACCCCATAATGACAACATGAAAGAAGTTTGTTTGAAATATTTGCAAATGTATTAAAAATAAAAACGAAAAAGATCACATGTACATAAGTAGTCACGGTCTTTGCTCAATACTTTGTTAAAGCACCTTTGGGACAAATTACAGCCTCTGGTCTTTTTTAATATGATGCTACAAGCTTGGCACACCTATGTTTGGGCAGGTTTTTCCATTCATCTTTGCAGGACCTCTCAGGCTCCATCATGTTGAATGGGGGGCGTTGTTGCACAGCCTTTTTCAGATCTCTCCAGAGATATTCAATTGGGTTCAAGTCTGGGCTCTGTCTGGGCCACTCAAGTACATTCACAGAGTTGTCCCATAGCCGGTCCTTTGTTATCTTGGCTGTGTGCTTAGGGTCGTTGTCCTGTTGGAAGATGAACCTTCACTCCAGTCTGAGGTCAAGAGTGCTCTGAAGCAGGTTTTCATCAAGGATGTCTCTGTTCATTGCTACATTCATCTTCCTCTCAATCCTGACTAGTCTCCCTGCCACTTGAAAACATCCCCACAGCATGGTGCTGCCACCACCACGCTTTGCTGTAGGATGGTGTTGACCAGGTGATGAGCAGTGCCTGGTTCCATCTTTGTTTCATCAAACCAGAGAATTTTGTTTCTCATGGTCTGAGAGTCATTCAGGTGCCTTTTGGCAAACTCCAGGTTGGGTTTCCATCTGGCCACTCTACCATACAGGCCTAATTGGTGGAGCGCTGCAGAGATAGTTATTCTTCTGGAAGGTTCTCCTGTCTCCACAGAGAAATGCTGGAGCTCTGTCAGAGTGACCATCCTGTTCTTGGTCACCTCCCTGACTAAGCCCCTTCTGCCCGATCATTCAGTTTGGTCAGGCGGCCCTCTCTAGAATGAGTCCTGGTGGTTCCAAACTTCCTACATTTACGGATGATGGAGGTCCCCTTCAATGCTGCAGAAATGTTTCTGTATCCTTCCCCAGATCTGTGCCTCGATACAATCCTCTCTCAGAGGTCTACAGACAATTCCTTGGACTTCGTGGCTTGGTTTGTGCTCCGACATACACTGTTAACTGTGGGACCTTATGTAAACAGGTGTGTGCCTTTCCAAATCATGTCCAATCAACTGAATTTACCATAGGTGGACTCCAATCAAGTTGTAGAAACATCTCAAGGATGATCAGTGGAAACAGGATGCACCTGAGCTAAATTTCGAGTGTCATGGCAAAGGCTGTGAATACTTATGTACATGTGATTTTTTTCGTTTTTTAATACATTTACTAAGATTTTAAACAAACTTTTCTCAGGTTGTCGTTATGGGGAATTGTTTGTAGAATTTTTAAGGAAAATAATGAATTGAATCCGTTTTTAAATAAGGCTGTAGCACATAACAAAATGTGGAAAAACTGAAACACTGTGAATATTTTCTGGATGCACTGTAAGTTATGCCAATTGTGCTGATGTTTCTCTCTTTTCTGTTTTAGCCACACTAAGGCTGGCTTCACACTGGGGCGGTGCGGGGCGGCGACGGTAAAGCAGCGCTATATTTAGCGCTGCTTTACCATCGTTTTTCCCGCGGTATGCAGCCGCTAGCGGGGTGGTTTTAACCCCCGCTAGCGGCCGCAAAAGGGTTAAAAACCTCCGCAAAGCGCCGCTGCAGCGGCGGTTTGCGGGCGGTATCCCCGCGGTTTCCCATTGATTCCAATGGGAAGGAGCGGTATAGGAGCGGTGAATACACCGCTCCTTCACCGCTCCAAAGATGCTGCTAGCAGGACTTTTGTTGCGGTCCTGCTAGCGCACCGCTCCAGTGTGAAAGCCCGCCGGCTTTCACACTGGAGTGAATGGGGGCGGTTTTTTCAGGCGGTACACAGGCGCTATTTTTAGCGCCGTACCGCCTGAAAACCGCCCCAGTGTGAAAGGGGCCTTAGGCTTTAATACAGAGTTAAAAAAAATATACATGTAAATTTCAATCTACTGAAGGTTTTTGTAGTTTTTTTTAGCCAGGTGATTTAAGAACCCCCATTAGACAGTACAGCAAAGGCAATGACTCTGCTTTTCTTCACTGAAGTTAAGAATTACAACTTGAACAAAGACCCAGTTTACCAAGAAAGCCTGCACACCGATGCCATCATGTTTTAGATCAGGTTTATTCAAGATCTGTAACCTTAACAGTCCCTGCCTAAAGCCATGCCTCTTGACACGTTTCATTCTGATGGTGCCTAATTATAGCACTCACAGACCCACCTCCAGACTGCTGATTGGACATTTTAGAAACATCACAATGTTTTTTACCCTACTATGTGCATGTTTTGATAGGCTGAAATCACTGTGCAAAGCAGTAGAGCTATGATTAACACTTGTACTCTATCTGTCTGAGAGTTTCTTGTACGGAAACAAGAAAGCTACTGTAAGATAAATACAAATTCAGGAACTTATATTGCATTTAAAATATGTTCAATGACTCTTAATTTATATATTTTTGGATATAGTGGTTTTTGTATGCCTGCCCAGAGCTCATCTTTAACAGGCCAGTCATTACACATTTGTAGGCGTTGTTATGAACCACAAAATTTCAGGACTAGCATTGCAGATTTTATGTACCAGTCTGGGTAATTTCTGTGCATTTTTAAAGCTACATTTTTGCTAATTATTTGCCATGGAAAAAATACTTTTATAAATTAGAAATATAGGTGCAATTTTGAAAAAAGATGAAACTGCTAATTGTTCAGCATATATAAAGCTCCTTGTATATACAGTGCCTTGAAAAAGTATTCATAACCCTTGAAATTTTCCACATTCTTTCATGTTACAACCAAAAACGTAAATGTATTTTATTGGAATTTTATGTGATAGACCAACACAAAGCGGCACATAATTGTGAAGTGGAAGGAAAATAATAAATGGTTTTCAATTTTTTTTTACAAATAAATATCTGAAAAGTGTGGCTTGCATTTGTATTCAGCCTCCCTTTACTCGGATACTCCTAACTAAAATCTAGTGGAACCACTTGCCTTCAGAAGTCACCTAATTAGTAAATAGAGTCCACCTTTGTTTAATTTAATCTCAGTATAAATACAGCTGTTCTGTGAAGCCCTCAGAGGTTTTTTAGAGAACCTTAGTGAACAAACAGCATCACAAAGGCCAAGGAACACACCAGACAGGTCAGGGATAAAGTTGTGGAAAAGTTTAAAGCAGGGTTAGGTTATAAAAAATCATCTCAAGCTTTGAACATCTCACGGAGCACTGTTCAATCTATCATGTGAAAACGGAGAGAATATGGCACAACTGCAAACCTACCAACACATGGCCGTCCACCTAACCAAAAAGACTTGCAGCTGTAATTGCAGTGAAAGGTGGTTCTACAAAGTATTGACTCAGGGGGGCTGAATACAAATGCACACCACACTTAGAAATTTTGAAAACCATTTATCTTTTTCCTTCCACATCACAATTATGTGCCACTTTGTGTTGGTCTATCATATAAGATCCCAATAAAATACATTTATGTTTTTGGTTGTAACATGACAAAATGTGGAAAATTTCAAGGGGTATGGATACTTTTTCAAGGCACTGTAATAGTGGCTGTGTTTGGGAGTGCTTCTCCTACATCCCAAACGGGTAAGAAAATGGAGGTCCCCAGATCTCTAGACTTTTAATGATTAAAGGAACTGGAGAGAATTGATGCAGTACACTGGTACCTGGATGGAAAACTGAATTACTGAGCAAGTTTTAAAATGTATTTTTAGACTTAACAACTTGTTGCGGCATCATAATTCAATAATTAATGTTGTATCACGGTCATGTAATAGTTTAAGTTCTTTTAGGGTCTTTATTCCATATGTGCAAAGAGAGATCCAGATAAAGATATAGAAAATATGACAAGAATACTTAACTAAAGCTGCTGTTTTGCCATGGAGTCCCCCTGCTTTTACACAGCATGGCCGACCAGGCTCAGACGCATGCATGATTTGCAAGCTCTGGGGTGAGACTAGGTTATTCCATTTTTGGCTGTGGTAATATAGAACTTGAATGTAAGGAAATAACCAATTGTAGATAAGAAAGTGGGCTAAGCCACATCCTACTCGGTTAACAATGAAATTCCTTTGTCATTAAAGGAGTAAAAGACAATACAAAGGTATAGCAACACAGAGTGGACAATTTTGTACAATGACTTTTTAAACATGTTAACTAATCAGCACCTATCTACTGATCACCAAAAGCAAGTGAGAATAGCACTAAGTGAACTGAGAACAATTGATCAATTTAGTTTCCTCGTGCGTAAGGATTGTATCCTGCAATATGTAACGGAATGTGATTTAGGAAACATTTACTGTGATACAGTTGAGGCTGATATCTTCTTTATTGATCCCCAAGGTGTTGAATAAACTGAAGAACAAAGAAATGAATGGGAAGGGGAAGGGGGGGAAAGAGGGAAGGGAGGGGAAGTGGATGGGGTGTGGTGGGGGGGATAAGACCCCAAGGTAGGGGGGAAGAAGAAAGGAGCAGAAGGAAGTAAAGAAGGGGAGGGGTCAGCCACCCCAGCCGCGAACTCCAAAGTAGCTCTGTAGTACCAGTAAGCAGGTCTTTCCTGGTTTAGTCTGGTGCGCTGTTACGTTCTGCTGTAAGTTCTGAGTAAGTCTCTGAATATTTAAATATGGTCCATTGTTGCCATGTTTCAAGAAAGCTCTCCACCCGTTCATTGGACTGAGCCAGGATGTTTTCATGAATTTCTGTTACCTTATGAAGCCAGTCCCTAGTGGTCGGGACCCGTGTGGATTTCCAGAGGACTGGAATTAGTGACTTAGCAGCACCCAGTAAATGTACGGTGAGCGAATGCTTGTACTTCTTCAGGGACCAATTTGTTATATGTAAAAGGCAGCATGCGACATCTAGATTCAATTTGGTTTCAGTGATGGATTTAATGAGGCTCCTTACTGCATCCCAAAATTGCCACCATATGTGCAGCAGGGATCCTGCCTCCCCCAAGCATCTCCAGCATTGGTTGGATACCTGGGGGTTCCATTTGTGTAGTTTGAGTGGGGTGAGGTACCAATGCGTTAGCAATTTGTATGCCGTTTCCTGAATCTTAGTGCTGATAGAGCACTTATGTGACAAAATACAAGCATTCCTCCACTGTTGTGGGCTGATCGTTACCTGTAGGTCTTCCGACCACCGTCTCATGAAATTCCTTTGGTGTAAGGTAAAGCTATGCTTATGTTCTTATATTGCCTCCTTAACCAAAATTTGGAGGCTTATAATTCATCAGTGAGCCACATTATTAATAAGGAAATATAAAATATACAGTTTCCCCATAACTCAACTAATGACTTTTGTTCCTTTTAGATTATGAACCAACTCAGAACACAGAGAAGAAAAGGACGGTGTACCAAATGGCACTAAGTAAGGGCTAACTCTCATTGAGCATCCTGTTACCACTTATTGATTAGAAAGTAAGCAAGACACCATTCAAATAAGTTCAATATATGAGTCAGTTCATTTTTAAACATTTCTTTCAGTAGGTAACCTGAGAGGCTGATTTCGGGTCATGCTTTCATTAGACAAAGTGTGAATTTTGTCTCAACTGGACCTTTTTTGCATTTCATTACAGCTGGGAAAAAAGAACAAGGTTCTTATCTTGCTTATGGCCCCAACTGTCATTTAGTATGAAATCACAGAGAAAGCACGAGCATGCAAAATCTGCGCCTTTAGACTATTTACGAAGGGCATTCTGCTAGAGGAATTGGTCAGTGATAAAGGGGATAGGGTTGGGTTCCAGGTAGCAAGTGCTTAACTTACATGACCTTCAGAGTCTACAGGTACAGCAGCAATCAAAGCCTCAACTAGTAAATGCACCCTATCTAGGCAACATCACATAACCTAGCTGGTTTCTGCAACATGGAAAATGTTATGATTATATCGATCTACACACCTGTGTGCTGATTTTTTGTCTATTTCCTTTTTTTTAAGAAATATATTTTCTATAAAAATGTATAAATGAAAGAAGCAATACAAGCCTCCTGTGCCTATTATATATGGCCCTTGAGATTATGATACATGCAGGAGAGGCAGTAACAGTGGCAAAATGATGCCCCTTCAAAAAAAAAAAGTAAGTTATTTTGAAATAGAAAATTGAACATTTCTGGATACAGTTGAGAAGGCTTAAACCCTTCTCAGATTTTTATTGCTGACTTTGTCACCATTGGGAGATTTCCCCTCACTTCCCCGGTCACACCTGATATGCAATGTGTAACCTGGACAGGCAGTGAAGGGAAAAGTACGCAGTGGGGTAACAGGCAACAGTAAGAAGCTAATAGAGGTTTTAACCCTTCCTGGCAAAATTATGTTTTTATTGCTTAGCTTTTAGGATAGATTTCCCTTGACTATTTTCTTAATGCAAGGGAAACCAGAAATATGGAGAAATGTCCTCAATTTAGACATAGTTTGACACAAAATGGCTACTTGCCATAGTCACAGCCTCGATTAACCCGTCAGTCAGCTCCAGGGCACAAATGGTTTCCAGCTTCTTCCATTCCCCAGCACCCTAAAGAAAGGGGTGCCCTAGTCCGCTGAAATGTGTTAACTGTAATTTTTTTTAAATTTCCTAGAAATCGGATCCTAAATACAGTCTGTTGCACTTTTTTATTGCTCACCAACTACACACAGTTGTTATATAGCTGATGAACTAATACTTCGACTGATTCCCCCAAGAGTTGAGCAGTCTAGGATTGAACAGTAGACCCTACACGCCACTACCTTTTGAACTCCTCTGCCTTGGGTTCAAACCACCCAGCAAAACCCAATTAGATCATCCAGTGCCACCCTACACATGAGAGTGTTTAGCAATGGAAACCTCACATGGTGGGCATGTAAGGGAAATAACAAAGTATGCTTTGCTCAGATTTTTGGAACTAACATTTTTTATCCTCTTCATCACAGTACAGAAGAATAAACACATGCATTTACTCAGCACCATGTGCTCTAAGATGCCATTTTGATGTGCTCCTTCCCCTATGGTCACATGGCTGTCACTAATGCCCCTTTCCTTCCCATACAGACAAGCTGGATGAGATTCTGGCCGCAGCCCAACAAACCATCAGTGTGAATGAGAGTTCTAGTCCAGGTACCCTGGCATCACTTGGAACGTCACGAAGTGCAGGGAAGGGTTTTTTCTCCTCTGAGGTACAAAACTGCTGAACTACATTTAAGTTTGCATTTTCTAACTGCTTTTACACAATGCATCATTCTAGGTTGGATTTTAACTGAATTGAGCATCTCATATCCATGCTTTACCTGTTAAAGCTCAGTTCCTAAAGTTGATACAGTTTATAGTGCCGTTGGGATCTGACCGTCTTTATCAAGCCCTAACATGGCTCTTTTATTGCAGTTTACAGAGTTCAGTTGAAAATTGCTGTTCACAGACGCTCTCCATCCCATCTGAAAGAGCTTGAGCTATTTTGCAAAAAAGAATGGGCAAAAATGTCTTTCTCTAGATGTGCAAAGCTGGTAGAGACATACCCAAAAAGACTTGCAGCTGTAATTGCAGTGAAAGGCGGTTCTACAAAGTATTGACTGAATACAAATACACGCCACTCTTTTCACATATTTATTTGTAAAACATTTTTGAAAAACATTGATCATTTTTATTCCACTTCACAATTGTGTGCCCCTCTGTGTTGATCTACTACAGAAAATCCCAAAAATACATTTACGTTTTTTGTTTTAACATGACAAAATTTGGAAAATTTCAAAGGGTGTGAATACTTTTTCACGGCATTGTAGTTCTGAGTTGCTAGTGCCTTCAGTTTCTAGTGCCTTCTTATGGGCCTTTTAGTGGCTGTTGCCTACCCCTCAGTTGGATTGCTTTTGGACGTCTTGACTGTTTCTGATTGAAATTAATTTAGGGACAAAAGATAATAGGTTGGCCAAGAGAAGAACCTACAGATCTGCAGTATGTAGGGATTTCTGCCATTGCAGGAGACCTCTACATGTCCCAAAACAGATGTGTAATCTACTGTATTTTCTTGGGAAATAACCTTGCAGTAGCTGCTATGAAACCTTCTGGACCCATGTTCTGCAGTTTTTGCATTGTCTTCAAAAAAGGTTATGTAAACTAGAAATCAGTCTGTATAAAAAAAAACTCCAGTCCATGTGTGCTGTCATATTTGATATATAATATGTTCATTTATGTGTTTTCATAGCCAAGTTATGGTCAACATAGAGTCCCAAGTGCGCAGTCTGTCTTTGAGGGTCCATCCTATTTGTCCTCTTCACCTTCCCAGGCATTGATGCTACGACAGAAGTCTATTGGTAAGTACAGTCTAGCAAAACGTGTTTATTGAACCAAACATTTTTTTTTCGTTTTGGATAAAGTGGGGAAGTTAAAGTGATTGTGGAATACAATGGCAACTCAGAGAGTCTGATTTTTAACTCAAGACAAGTGACCACTTTGCTGATCATCCGTGTTCACTGAATCATGCTGCTCACTATAATTGTTGTATACTTTCTGTTGGATGCTCCCCATATTAATGCATTCATAGTGCACTTGGTGGTTTTATGTGGGGTGAATGACCTAGTAGATGGTCCTATTACTATCCTAACAAAATACATTTGAACTGTGATTAAAACTATTGAGACTTCTGTTCCTTTATCATTGACCTTAAGTTCTAATTCCAGTCAAAATGTTTTTTTTTTCTTTTATATAATCTTTATTTCATTTTTCCAAAAGAAGGTTTTGACATACAATAAATAATCTGAAATGGTCAGTTGGCTCACAGCCAACTGTAAACACAGGCCGCCTACTTCCTGGTATCACTTGCCACTCAAAACAACCACTCGGACCAACCGGCGCTGCGTAGTGTCACTCGTGCCCGGAGGAGTGGATGCGCAGTGATGTGGCTAACTCCTCTAGAATGCTTAGTGTGGTTGCTAGGACAACATGTTTCGGAGGTGTGGCCTCCTCCAGGTGACGCCCTCATCCACTATAGTGATCTTATACACTAGAGCCCCCCGCCCCTCCACATCGTCAGCCAATGGCATCATGCAGACCAGGAGTACTGAGTACACAGGCACAAAATATCTACAAAGCGGAGGGGGTTATTTAGCAACAGCATTTTAAAACTGATATTTGTATAGCTCTATGTGAGTTAATTACACAAATTTTAATAAAATTGTTAAAAGTGACAATATTTAACTTATCGTTTATCCAGCATAAATCTGCAGTAATGTTTCTAGTTCCTCTGTCTTTCCTAAATCCAACTTGTACATCTAGTAAGTCTGTTTAAGTATAGGTTTGTAGTCTGCATTGACCAATCTTGCTGATGTAATATCTGGGAAATAGTTTAACAGTTTGCTCAGTCTTTCAGGTATTGGAATATAACCTGACCAGTTTGTTGCCCATTTTCAAACTAACTGGCATACATTGGTCAGCACTTTGTATTTAATTTATTTGCTTGCAGTAATTCTGATGCACTGTAATAGTTTGTGTCCTTCCTTTGTGACAGCAATCTCAGTGCCAGTCTAACTTCATATTCCATCACTGAAGGCTGTTTGTGCAGCTGGTCTCATAAAAAGAGTCCTTGCTAATAATGTCTTTCCTTTAAAGGTGTCCTGATTATTATTTCCAAATTAGCTTGATCTCTATTTTATCAGTGATTATTTCTCCACAGGCAGCTTAGTGCATACATACTCAGTGCTAATTTGTTTTTTCACAGCTCTAGAAAGTGATCCTTGTTTTTCCAAAATTGTTCCTGTCCTCGATGTTTTCACAAATGTTATTGAAATATTGGTCTTTATCCTTTCTGGCAGCTCCCTGGAATTAACTACTCCGTTGTAGTACTATTCAAGATTTTTATCTTTCTTCATTTTAGTTTTCTCTTTTTGCAATTTTACTGTATCTTCTGTCATCCACTTTAATTTCTTTTTAGTTTGTCCATATTTTTCTCTAGTTTTAACCTCAACATTTTTTTAATTCACAGTTTATCTGGTTCCGTCAATTGTCTAACATCTGAATTTTTTTCTGATATTTATTTTAAAGATAGTAGGTATGTTATACAGGTAATATCTGTTTTTTTCAAATTTGCGTTCACATTTTAGAAGTTCGTGGTCTGTTTTAAAATCTGTTCCAGGTCATGTATTTACTATTAACATAGAGCTCTTTCTTTGTTTGGCACATACTATGTAGATGTATTTAATTTTGATCAAGTTTGGTTATGTCCAGGTGTTAGTTAGATTGCCTGACAAATGCATTAGTAATGAAGAGGTCATTTTAAACACAGAAGCTTATTAGCCTTTCTCCTGTTTTGTTTTCATAACTACATTTTCTGACTATTTCTTTCCCTTTAATTTTGTACCTTAGCATTCCAGTTGCCAATCATCAGCAATATGTCTTGCTTGCAGGTCTTGTCAATTTCAGCCTGAATTTGATCATACAATCTGCATCAATCTGCTAATGTCTTTGCTGACTATGAAATGCACACCATTTCATCTTTGTTTTTTGTGACTAGAATTATTAAATGATATTGGCTTCTGACTAAATGGGGTAGATTTACTAAAACTGGTGCAGTACAGCTGTGCACATTAGCCAATCAGCTTCAACTTAAGCTTATTCAATTAAGCTTTGGCAATAAAACCTGGAAGCTGATTGATTTCTAAGCAGAGCTGCACCAGATTTTGCACTCTCCAGTTTTAGTAAATAACCTCCAATATGTCTTAAGCCTATCAATGTGAGTCCACTGATCCCTAAAGCCTCGTACACATGATCGGACTTTCAAAAACCATTGAATTTTGTCTGAAGGGTGTTGGCTCAAACTTGTCTTGCATACACACGGTCACACAAATTTTGGCCAACAATTACAAACGTAGTGACGTACTAGACGTACTACGTGTTTTTTTCAGCTCTTTAGCGCCACTCTTTGGGCTCCTTCTGCTAATTTCATGTTAGTAGAAGTTTGGTGAGTGTTGATTCGTGCTTTTCTTTTCGCGCTTTTTTCATTTAACACTTTTCAGTTTGTGCTTTTCAGTTCATTTCTGAACGGCTGTTCGTCAGCCAGTCATTTTGCAGAATCGGAGGATATAACGTGTTACTTATTATTGGCGTTGGAGTTATTGCTTTGACATAATTTTTTTGGTTGAATAATGATTTGATTTGGTTTATTTTCTATATTTTTGGATGCACAGAATGCACTTTTTGGTAAAGTTTTATTGGCAGATAGCATGTCTCATTTTTTTTTTTTTAATGCACAATAAAAATATTGTGTAGATTAATACTTGGCTATGTGTTTTACTTAAAATGACAGTTTGGGAGTAGGCAGTTACATTTAAAAAAAAATACAATGTAAAATTGACAAGGGACACCAACATACCATATTTATCGCCATATAACACGCACAGACGTATAACACTCACATTCATTTTAAGAGGGAAGTTTCAGAAAAAAACGTACCTTTTTTAAATAAGGAACTTTGAAGCAAAATAAGGGTGAGTGCCCATCTGCAGCCTCACCATTGCCATCAATGCAGCCTGATCATTGCCCATCTGCAGCCTCACAAGTGCCATTAATACAGCAGCCTCACCATTGCCATCAATGCAGCAGCCTTACCATTGCCATCAATGCAGCAGCCTTACCATTGCCGTCAATGCAGCAGCCTCACCATTGCCTTCAATAAAGCAGCCTCAACATTGCCTTCAGTGCAGCCTGATTGATGCCCATCTGCAGCCTAGAGGGGTCAGGGAGGGGGACGGGATGAGCTCCAACACATTACATACAGTGAGAATCTCCTATAATAGACATAACAGTGGTCCAATGGCAGCCCAGGAGACGGGACTTCCTATTACAGGGGCCGCCGAGTAAACAGGAGATTCTCACTGTATGTAATCTGACAGCGCTCGTCCCCCCCCCCCCCTCCCTGTCCCCTCAGAGGCAGCTAAAATTGAAGTATTGGCGTATAAAAAGTGCGTGTTATATGCCAATAAATACAGTAGTTGTATCTTTGTTCTTGAAAACTATGGGATAATGGTGGTGTGGTAACTTGCACAAATAAAAAAAAAAAAAAAAAGCATAATAATAATATTCATGATGTCACTAGAAAAAAAAAGACTTTGAAAATGTGTTTGCAATAACTCCATCAGTATCACCAGCAAAGCAGCTTCATTATTATCCCATTAAAAAAGAAGAGAAATGTGCGCTGCATTTGAAGATTTCATAATTTGCCACATCACAAATGTTAATTCTCCATTTCAAACGCTAGTTTACAAGACCGACCACTTCTGGCTCGTCCTTGCTTCCGAGCAAGTACTTTGGACTTTTGTCCGATGGACTTGTGTAAACACGATCGGAAAATCCGACAACACACATTTGTTGGCGAAAAATTTGAAGACATGCTAGCCAACATTTATTGGCGGAAAGTCCGACAACAATTGTCCGATGGAGCATACACACGGTCGGATTTTCTGCCAACAGCCTGACATTCAACATTTCCCGTCGGAAAATCCGATCATGTGTACGGGGCTTTAGACTTTGTGTTTAAATGATACATTTCCCCCTTCACTGTGTCCAAGTTTACCTTGATTTACACTCCGCACATTCCAATAATGATACTGTTGTTACAAATGTGGATTTCCATTTCTTGCATTGGCAACATCATGGACCAGACAGCAAAGACAATTTAGACTATTTGTGTCTTCCACGCCTGCTGTAGTTTGAAAAACCCCCAGTAATATGTTGAATGTCTTCTGACCAAATTTTTTGTTTATTGATGTATTTGCCATTATCACCTCTGTGATCATCCATAATCAACCTTGTCCTGTATTGCTACTGCCCAGTAGACATTATGTGGTAGGTTTTCCAATATACCGTATGTGGTGTATTTTTGTCTAGCAACCTGGGTAAAGTCTGTCTTTCATGGGTGACCCTAATAAAAGGTAAAACTTCAGGCAGCATAGATTTTAGCTTTTCTGATGCACGCAAGCCTCCTTGCGTCCGCAAGACTCCAATATACAATCTAAAATGAGGAAAAATTATTTAGTCAATTGCAAAGACAACTAGTCTCATCTTGTAAGTGTTTGAAAAAAAAAATGATGGTCCCAGGAATTAACTGTATTTTATACAATGTAAAATGTGATATATTTCACATTATCTTTTAACATGCTCTTCTGATGTATAGCAATCTGTGAATCTCTCATTCTCACTGTGTCACATATCTTCTAGGTGCTGGAGATGACGAAAAGCCATTCTTGTCTGCACCCCCGATAAAGTTCAACCGCAGTCTTTCTGTTCCCAGTTCAGAAGATATCCCTCCTCCTCCAACTACTTCTCCTCCAGATCCACCATACAACACTGCCCCTTCATCTTCACCCAGGGTTAGCCCAGTTATGAGATCTAACTTCAATCACAGTGGAGATTCTAAAATTTTCTCCCCTACCATGCGTCAGGAGACAAGTATATTTGACCAGCAAATGATGGAAGCATCTCAGCGACGGGAGAAACTGCAGCAGCTATACCATCAAGATTCTGAACAAGTAGCAGATGACCAGATTCGAATGGGGACCTCTAACATGAGAAGTTGGAGGTCCCAAGCTCAGGAGATGCGTTATTTCAATCTACCTGCTAGAGCAGCCAGCACTGCAATGTATGTCCCACCCAAAGCAGTGCGTCGAAAAGGTCAGCTAGTCAAACAGGTAAAAGTAGAAAATGAACAACAGCAGCACTTGCAACAGCAGCAGCAGCAATACCAATCACATCACCAGCAACAACAGGCCACCAAATCCCATGAAAAAAGTTCCATTCCCATTCCTACAATCATTATAAAGGCCCCATCAACCAGTAGTAGTGGAAGAAGCAGCCAAGGGAGCAGCATGGAAGCCGAAACCCAGCCAGATCCTATCCCTTCTTTGCAGCTGAGAGATAACATTGACTTCACAAGCCAGTTTGGAGCAGCTATTGTCGGTGCAGCACGGCGGGACCGTGAGTGGTTTAATGAAGCCCGTCGAAAGTCTGCTCTATTTCTGTCTACTGATGAAGATACAGAGCCTACCCCTGCTCCAAGATTGAAGCATTCCAAATCTATTGACGAGGGTATGTTTTCTAGCGAACCATACATGCACTTGAATGTTCCTACCAATTATGTGGCCCCTGTAAATAGGGATATTTCTACTGGATACTCATACCAGCCCAAATCTGGAAAGGGATATGGACCCAGTACCACTAGTGCATTTAGCACTGTGTGTTCCACTTATTTACCACAGCTACAGTCATGTTCCAGTCCAATGACAATGTCCAATGTTAACCCAGTTGGAGGATCCACTCCCCTTATACATCCTTTGACTGGGAAAATACTAGATCCTAGTTCCCCTCTAGGCCTTGCGTTGGCAGCAAGAGAAAGAGCTTTAAAAGAGTCACAACAACATACGAAGAATGAAATAGAAGAAAGAAAGTCACGCCCCTCATCTCCACGGTTTGCTGAACAAAAGTCACCAATAGAATCTCGAAGCAGCTCACCCCATCGACTCTGGGATTCAGGCCCAGTTAAAAGAAAAGAGATGGATTACAAGCCTTCTATGGTATCCCAGGCTGGAGAAAGAAAATCAGATGAGAGTTCTGGTCACCGGTCCCCAGCGCTCTTGTTACTCCAAGGAGTTGAACATGGTAAAGCTTGGGAGAAGAGGACAGACGGCCAAGAAAAGATAGAATTACATGTTCGCTTTATGGATAACTCCACTCACAAGGATGAACAAGAAAACAATAGGATGTCAATGAGTAAGGAAACAAGAAATGAAAGGCCATTAGTCAGCACAACCAAGAACCATGCTCCCTTACCTAGCACAAATGTGGGGCCACATGATACAAACTCCAAAGAGAACGGGCTCCCATTATTAGTTTTGCCTCCCCCAGCACCATCTATCGATGTTGATGATGAATTTCTATTTACAGAACCGCTCCCTCCACCATTAGAATTTTCAAATAGTTTTGACAAGCCTGATTCCCCATCAGGTGCATCAGGTGGGGCATCAACGTTGCCTCCTCCTGTACCTCCGCCTCCACCTGATTCTGGTAACAATCCTGCTATAGATTCTACAACGTCAAGTATCACATCTTATGACAGTGAAGTAGCCAATTTAACTCAGACAACACCAGAACTCAAAGAACCTCATGTTAATTTCTCATCTGTTGTGTCATCGATTCAAATACCAGCTTCAGACACCATAGATACTGTGACTGATTCTGGTATAGAGGAAATTGATAGTCGAAGTAGCAGTGACCACCATTTGGAGACCATTAGTAGCGTTTCTACTTTGTCAAGTATGTCTGGGCTTTCAGCAGAAGGAAACGAGCTTCTAGACACTTATATCACTTATCTAGATGGGCAAGCATTTGCCCAGCCTGAAAAGGCTGTCCTCCAAAATAAAATACGGTCCCGGACTTTCCCAAGCAGAACACCTGGATTACTCAGAGATCCCATTACTGCCACAAGTACTACTATTTCAGTTGCACCATGCACGGACAATGTCTTTACTCTAACACCATCTAAAGGGCCTTCACTCTGTGCTCCTGCAGAGGCAGCCAAGAATTCTCAGCGGAAATCTCCCACTCTGCCTTGGGAAGATTACTCCCAGGAAAAAACCTCTCCGGTCTCTACAGTAAAGGCAAATATGATAACAGAGTTGAGTTCCAAACTTCAGCATATAAGTGGAGTTTCTTGGTCAAGGCCACCAGAATCAGCAGTATCATTTACACCAGAGAGACCAACCTCTATACAGAGACATAGGTAAGTAAGGTTTTTATGTAAAAAGGTATTTTTAGGTATGTAACATATGTATTCAGTAAAACTGAACCTTGAAGAGTAATGTGACTTTTATGTTACATCTTAAATAAAAGTACATTAGTCTTTCACTGATTGCATAGTTTTCGTTATTAGTGTTTACCCTAACCACTTCAGCCCCGGAATAGTTTACCCCCTTCCTGACCAGAGCCCTTTTCCGATTCGGCACTGTGTCGCTTTAACTGACAATTGCGTGGTTGTGCGACGTTGCATCCAAACAAAAATTGATGTCCTTTTTTTCCCACAAATTGAGCTTTCTTTTGGTGGTATTTGATCACCTCCTGCGGTTTTTATTTTTTGCGCTATAAACAAAAACAAATAAAATAGCGACAATTTTGAAAAAAAAAAAAATATATATTTTTTACTTTTTGCTATAATAAATATCCCCCAAAAATATTTAAAAAAACAATTTTTTTCCTCAGTTATATGTATTCTTCTACATATTTTTGGCAGGGAGCAGTGATCTCTGTCATGTCACAAGGCAGAACAGGGACATACCTTGTTGTCCCCTTTCTGCGGCTCCGTGACATGATCGCCGGGAGACCGGTGGACATCGAGTCTGCGGCGACGGCAGATCGCGTGCGCCCACCAGCCCCACCAATTAAAGGGGACGTACAGGTACACCCATTTGTCCACCGCTGCCATTGTGCCGACCTACAGCGGCGTGCAACGGTCAGCAAGTGGTTAAAGTAACACTTTATGCGACTTCTAGGTATTTACACTATTGCCCTTCTATCATTTTTGAATTGTATTGAATATAGATGCTTGTTGTTTGGTCACTAGAATAAACTCTCTCATTGCAGTTATTGTCTTTCTCTTAACACATTGAGAAAATACATCAGCCACAGAGGGAGAACATTGTTTAGAATTTGTTGGCTGACTCATGGGGGTTAATTTTACTAAAGACAAATTAGCTGTTCACTTTGCAAGGGAATTTTCTCTTAGCTTAGTTAATGAGGTGAAGCTTTTCTGACTTCCATCTTCCAATCATGTACAAGCAAAAATACATTTTTTTTTTTGCATATGATTTTGTATTTTTTTGCATAATGAGTTTTCACTATATTTCCTTGCAAATTCAATAGCCTGTATGTCTGTAGTAAATAAAACTCACAGACTCGCATTGTGAGAAGGAGGGCAACCATTGTATATCACTACAAAGCAGGAATCGGAGATGTATGTAATGAGTTGATTTACTAAATGCAAATAGTCTGTTAATTTTTGTAAAGGAATTTACTCGTAGCTTAGTGCCTTTACTAAATCAACCCATATATGTGTATATATATATATATATATATATATATACAGTGTGTGTAGGTGTGTATATATATATATCTACAGCGGGTAAAATAAGTATTGAACATGTCACCATTTTTCTAGGTAAATATTTTTCTAAAAGTGCTTTTGACATTAAATTTTCACCACATGTCGGTAACAACCCATGCAATCCATACATTCAAAGAAACCAAAACAAGTTCAGAAATTACGTTATGTGTAATAAAATGGAATGACCCATGGAAAAAGTTTTGAACACATGAAGAAAGGGAGGAGCAAAAAAGCATGGAAAGCCAAGACACTAGCTTAAATCTATCAGTAATTAGAACGCAATCCTGGTTCAGTCTCAACTGATGGCCTTTAAAAAAAGGTGTCTTATTACCAAGGTGTCACACAAGAAACATCTCATGATGGGTAAAATCAAAGCGCTCTCTTCAGATTTTTTTAACCTTATTGTTGCAAAACATACTGATGGCATTGGTTACAGAGGAATTTCTAACTTCTGAATGTTCCAGTGAGCACTGTTGGGGCCATAATCCGGAAGTGGAAAAAACATAATTTCACCATAAACCAGCCACGGCCAGGCCCTTTTTGCAAAATTTCAGACAGAGGAGTGAAAAGCATTATCAGAAGGGTTGTCCAAGAGCCAAGGAACACTTGTGGAGAGCTGCAGAAAGACCTGGAATTAGCAGGTACAATTGTTTCAAAGAAAACAATAAGTAATGCACTCAAATGCTATGGCCTGTATGCACGCTCACCACGCAAGACTCCAAAAGCATGTTGAAGCTCATTTAAACTTTGCTGCACAACATTTAGACAAGCCTGTGAAATACTGGGAGAATATAGTCTGGTCAGATGAGACCAAAATTGAACTCTTAGGATGTCATAATAGGATATCATAATACACACCATAATACACACCATGAGGTCAAATGGCACTGCACATCACCATCAAGAAAATAAAGCTGCTAGAATGGCCCAGCCAATCACCTGACTTGAATCCAATAGAAAATCTATGGAATGAACTGAAGAGAGTTCATAGAAGAGGCCCACGGAACCTTCAAAATTTGAAGACTCTGTGTAAGAATGGGCCAAAATCTTACCTGATCAATACATGCAACTAGTTTCTCCATACAGGAGGCATCTTGAAGCTGTCATTACCAACAAAGGATTTTATACGTAGTATTAAATAAATTTCAGTTAGCGTGTTCAATACTTTTTTCCAGTGTCAGTCCATGTTAGTGCACATAATTTAATTTGTGAACTTATTTGTTTTGATTTCTTTGTATGTATGGATTGCATGGGTTGTTACTGACGTGGTGAAAGTTTAATGTCAATAGCACCTTTAGAAAAATATTTACCTATATATATATTATAATGTGTGCCGGCGGCACAAAACAAATTCCAAATTTGTTATATATTTTATTGTGCTGCCTATGCTGCAGCTAGTATTCACCACTAAATCAGTGAAAAAAATTTGTAAAAAAAAACGATTGATTTAAAGGGCCAGCGCAGCTTCACAAACAAACAGGTGTGTTATTATACCAATAGTTTACCATCAAAAAACATATTTGTATAAATAAAAAAGTCCCATGACAAAGATAACATATATGGTATCAAAAATAAAGTCCAAGCTAATTTATCCTCCATGCTAAACAAATGGTGACTTCCAAAACAATTGTACTGTGATTGACCACCACCATCCAATCAATATGCTTACCAAAAAGCAGTATTAAACAAGCCTGTATGTAGCCTTTATTTAGTCTTCCATGTGGGTAAATAGATATGTCTCCACCAAAATCCCAGACCACTCACTCAATCTTCCAGTTAATATATTTCTCAAAAGACAAAAACGGACATCATTGCACAAAATTTCTTACTTTAATAGTTTAAAAGATCATATAATGGATTTGCACTCACATGTATGTGTGCCTTAGACCGTCAGTCTCTCCAGCTTTCCAGTATTATGGCTGTGTGCTACTAGGGGCCGGTGTGCGGTTCAAGCCTCATTTTGAGTGCGGTACATTCGGCAGGAAATGACATGGCAAATGGCATTTTGCATAAATAATGTGTCATCAGGAAGCAATGCTGCAGCTGCCCTCCATTGATTGCTCAGTTCTCAGTCTGCTATGAGCAGAGAGGTGGTGACTGTCAGTCACTGGCTATCTGCTCTGCCCCTCCGGTGTTTACTGGAGCATCAGTCTGGGGAGGTGGTGGGAGCAGCTGGATTTGACTCTCAGGAGCATGTCAAGAGGCTGAGACAGCTGCTAGTATTGTGTACATGTTACACGGTATGTGTTCCTGTGCGATTCAGGTACCCGTCCTCAAGGTAGGTTTTTTGAGGTAGAAGGTGCTGATAAGGCCACCCACAGTTTGAATTTCAGCCGATTCAGCAGGAGTCAGACAAATTTGAGCCAAATCAAACTGTTGCAACCTTGAGAATATGCAGGGATAAAGTGTAAGTCCATCTTTCAGAAAAACTAAAAAGGTGAACTAACACCCTACCTACAACCTTCCCACCCATCCGCCCCCCCCCCCCCCCCCCCTCGGTCCCCACTGCACTTCTGTTATGAGCTGTCAATGCCCACACAGCTTGTGTAGCGGCCCAGGGATATGAAATCCCAGCTTTTCTTCCAGTTGTTTCTGTAAGGCTTCTGGGATGGGTCTGATTGGTCAACACTGACATATGACTGCTTTGACCAGTTGAAATCGCTTTGATTTATTCTGGAAGCCCTACAGAAAAAAGGGTTCGAAAAGCAGGGATTTGAAATCCCTGGACTACTACCCCAGGTTCAGGGGGGCACAGCTCACCACCCATGGGGATAAGAAGATCAAGGAAGGGGGAGGGGAGGGTGAAGGGTGTTTGTTCAACTTTTCTTTTTTTTCTGAAAAGGTGAACTAACCCTTTTAACTATTTTCACTTGTGGTGGTCGAGTGTAGAGGGGGGTAGTAAAGGCAAACATTTTGTATTGTGGAGCTAGTGTTAAGGTGCTTTCTCTTTCATGAGCAAAACAAAGGTTTACTTTAAGAAAACATTCTTTTTAGTATTATATTGCATTCTATGCATTTAAATGTTTTAGTTTTCAGCTCTGGATCTCAGCCTCTGTGAAAGAAATGCAGGAAGATCAGTTGGAGGATGAGTCACAGTGACAGATCATTGTATCTGTTCTAATGATAGCATCACCTGTGCTTATGTCAAGAGATTCTGCAGGCCTGCACAGCGGCGGGAGACTTGACACAAAGCTATTGATTTGCAATCCTTTGATGGGGAGGGTTTTTGGACAATTCGCAACACTGAATACTGATAAATAATTAGGATGTATTGATTCAGCTGCTGATTTTAAGCTAGAGGTAGAAATCTGTTACATGTAAACTATCTAGTCTACCAGAAGTCTTTTTAATTGTGTTCTCAGCCTGACAGCACATCCATGTAGGTGACATTGTTTTACTTAACTGCAGTTAATATGGACATTGGGGTTGATTTACTAAAGGCAGATAGGCTTAGTGAATGTTGTGCAGTTTCACTTTGCATAGAATCCCCAATCATGCGCAAGGAAAATAAAAAAACTGCATTTTTGCTTGCACATAATTGGATGATGGAAGTCAGCAAAGCTTCACCTCATTCATTAAGCTTTAGGGCAAATTTCCTTGCAATGTAAACAGCCTATTTGCCTTTAGTAAATAAACCCTACAGTTCTTTTAACTAGCCCACTACCCCCTCCCCCAATCATGTATACTTACCCAATTACACTCCCTCATCATCCCTTTCCTCTGCTGCTGCATCATTGCCTGTCTTCAGTTTCAGGGCATAGTACCATAGGCAGATGGCATCATAGTACCATCTACATGACAGTGCTTGGCCTGGTGAAGAAGTCACATGCGTCCCCATACTGGAACACTCTGTTAGCAAGGGCTCTGGCAGTGTGGGTGGTGGTGAGGGATCATGGCTGGGGGATGTGAGCTATTTGTTGATACCTCCTCTGCCTTGGCTTGGCTTTGACTCCTAGTATATGTATGTATAAATGTGAGTTAGGGACCTTTGACTGTAAGCTACTTGAGGGCAGGTACTGATGTGAATATACAATATATACTTTATGTAACGTCCTGCATAAATTGTTGGCATTATATAAATACTAATTATAAAATAGAGAGCGGAACTCATCAGTTTGCTGCTTCTTCTTTTACTGTCTAGTCACAGGGTTAGGGAGGGGACCTGTAAGTGTAAAGTGAAACTGCAGTACAACACACTAACATCTCCAGTCTTTCCTGCTGTGCTGTGTAGCAGACCTCTGTAAATGTTTAAGACTGGTTGGAAAGAAATGCAAATGGTTTGGTAGGTAAAATAGCTCTCACAAATGTAATTCATCTGTGTCTTTATCGGTTTGCCTGAAGTATATCTTTAAGTCTAAACTTGCTTCTGTGTTTTGATCACAAACCATTTAAATTAGCGTTTGGAGCTCATATGCTTTTATTTAAAAAACCTTCTCTACAAAGTTTCATAGATTTGTTTTACTTTTCCTTTAGTTTCTTCCTTATTGCTCATGAATGGTTAAAAATCACCTACACATTTGCATACTGTTTGCTTGCAGTACAGAGAGATTACCATCATCATCTTGTAAACTGCTTTATTCTACTTTATTACAGGATAGTGGATGATTCTTCTGCTTCTTTAATCTCTTCTAAACCTGTGAGCAGTCTATATCACAACTGGCCTAAATCCCCACAGTCTACTCCAAAACATCCCAAGAGTGTGGATTTTGACATTCGACCAACCCTGAGAAGAGCACCAAGTCCATCAGCCTTGCCAACGGAGCACAAGATAAGTCCTACACCACGTCCTTCTTCTTTACCCATCTTGCCTTCTGCCCCTGTTTACACGGGGGTCTTTGACCTGAGGGGCTCCCCCACAGCTGGAGGAGATGCCTTCCCTGGCTTCCAGACGGGCAGTAGGTCCTTATCCCCAACACATTTCATTCTACCCCCGACAGAAAAACCATTTGCATCTAAGCCCATCCATTTCTGGACAAAGTATGATGTGGCTGATTGGTTGGAGTATTTAAATCTTGGAGAGCACCGAGAACATTTTCTAGACAATGAGATTGATGGGAGCCACTTACCATCACTGACCAAGGAGGATTACATTGACTTGGGAGTTACCAGAGTCGGCCATCGAATGAACATTGACCGAGCTCTGAAATTCTTTTTGGAGAGGTGATTTAAAGTCATTGGGTTCCATAGTTTCAACATCTCGGCATTCATCCCTACAAACCTAGAAAGATTTGGTACAAGGTCCCTAGAGTGGAGGATCTGAATGTACTTTGAATCCAAATGAATAGCAAAACAAAAAGAAATCTTATAAACTATATAGATTATATATATATATATCTATATATATATATATAGATATATATATAGATATATATATATATGTAACAAAATGCACAGAATTTTCATGAAATGATTAATTCACCAGCTGCTTATTTTACTATGTAGGGGCAATGAAGGCTTTATCTTGAGCCATGATGTATGCTCAGTAGCTGGAGGCACCAATGATTAAGGAGAAGTGTTCTATTTTCACTGTGCCCCACGTTATGTGTTTCCTACATCCTAACTGTCAACACAGAATGTAGTCTGGTAGGCAGAAAGTGAAACATGTTGGCTGAATGGAAATCTCAATTGTTAATATTAAATGAGGGGAGGACAAAAATTCACAGAGGCATAAGCAGAGTCTTCCCTAATACAGTGGAAACACTGTATGTGGACTGTCAGAAAATGTTTGAAAACAACATTTTTGCCAAATTTGAATACAAAAAAATTAGATAGCAACCCAACTTAATTTAAATGAAAATGTAATCTAATTGTTGCCATCTGGTATGAAAGTTAGGTGTACTATGCTTCTAAAACTAATGTAAATGAAGTGGGCACCCAATGATCTTTAGATGGTGTTAAACTGCTTACCAGGGCCAATGATCTCTTGACAACCTATAAATTCTGGGTGAAAACTGAAAGTATATATTTGCTGGATATTGGGGTGGAATATTATCTCTTGTAGGCAGTCATGGTCAAAGGATTTTTTTTAATCAGGACTGAGTCTTTTATTTTTTCTTGGTAAAAGAATGGGTTTGCATAGATGACCTTTTACTAACTAGACTACTGAACATTGAGTTTAGGTGTTTTTGATCATCTGGGAATAGTGTATTTTTCAAGCACACAGCAAAGCATATTGTTGCGGGAGCTAGACTAATGGTCATGAAAGGGCTTGTTTGTCACGATAACCCCTAACCTGGTCATGTGACTAGTTTCCATTGAGTTTATTTTCACACACATGTTTTGCTGTGTGCAGTGATAACTACACTTGAATTGTTAAAGCTCCCCTGGTTGTCAGCCAACAATCAAGAAGCACATTTTGATAAAAAGCTTAAAGGAACTTAAAGGAACAATACTGCTTGAAAAGAAGTTGGGGATGGTCAAATTTGCTCCTGTTTCACTCACAGTTTCCAATAGTCAATTCTATGCTTGTAGTAGGCACTGCGCTCTCTCTTGCTCTTTAGCCAAAGCCGAAGGACCACTGTGCTGTTGTGACTGAGACCCTGGTTTCTTTAAACTCAGACACAACACTGTCTTAGTTAACTTTGTCTATTTTTTGTTTATTTATTAATTTATTTTTAAGACCGTGGATAGACTCATCGTGGTCAGGCTTTATATCTAGTTGTTCTCATACTAGCTATGAGAAATTTTGCAGAGTAACAAAATACTTGATATAATCAATGGATATCTGAGATTTATAGCCTTATTTTATATTTACTTATTATTTATTGGTTATGTATGGATGTGTGACTCACAGGAGACAATACAGCTGAGCTGAATTCCTCTAGAGCACCATAGAATTATTCTGACATCTATTTTGTAAAATGCCACTTTAACAGGAACTCTACTTCCTGGACAAAACAAAAGTTTACTGTTTTATTAGGTAAAGCATATGTAGTGTGGGTGCATTGTTTTTTTCCCTCATCTACTACAGTATATGGTTTATTAATTTTGTTTGATCAAGTAGAAATGTTTGAGAGTAATGTTTAGATCAAATTATCTGTAAGTTAGAAACCAAGTAGAAGACTGAAGGTAGGGTGTGCATTATTGTCTCCAGATGCCAAAGAGTGTTTTCAAAGTGTGGCATATGGCCTACCCGAAATTTTGCGCCTAAGTGAACTTTTACTTGCTGTATGTATCATATGGCACTAAAGTCTACTGGTTTTCGAGTTAATTTCTCTTAAGACTTGGCAAAGCGATGAAGCAGCATCATCATAAACATTACATAGTAACCTTCCATATTAGATTCTTACCGAAGTCATTTTTGTGCCAAATAATCCTACGGTCCTGACCAACAACAAACTACCAAACCATTTTTGTTTAATGAATGTCTATTTCTATGAAGTGAGATCCTCCATTGTATTATATTCTAGATTTAAAAAATCTCAGCAAAAAAATGTAAGTGTATGTTTAGCCAAAACCTTTTTTCTTAGTTTTGTATAGAGTGGGAAAAAGGTTAGAACCTTTGTAAGATTTATACTGCTATTCGGTGCTCAGTTGGAGAAATGTTCCCAAATTCACTGTCCTGCTTTTACCAGTCAGGAAGTAAAAGGTACTCTCCAAAAGCAACACAGACAACAAATGCTTTTCTTAAATAGAGCAGGGAAAGGATAGAACCCTTTAAATATTTTTATCATTGCAAGTGACACTGTTGCAAATTTTCCCTCACTTCCTTTCTGGTTTCCTTGTCAGTAGGACAGGGAGTGAAGTTAAGTCTCTTTTACAGAACCCTAGATAGCAGCAAACACTTGAAAGAAGCTTTCATTCTTGAAAGATCTATTCAAAACTTATAAAACATTTTTGGCTTGATGTGCACATTAAAATAAATATAACATACACTTTGCCTTTGCCATTTATTTTTTTTATTATGGCATCATGGGTATTCTTAGGAAAACAAAATCATATGCCATACATATTCTTCATATACTGATTAAGAATCATACTTAATGGCCTGGATGATGTAAGGAAATACAATAAATCTTAAATTGCTATTTCATTTCATCCTGTAGGATTTTTGTAGTGTGACGTATTTGCCTCCACCCTGGTCTCTGCTTTGCCCTAGTGAAAAAAAAAGGAAGAAAGTTTCACATTTTCAAATCCTCTGGTTATTCAAGATGTCAGGGATATGATTCATATTGGCACTTTGTAGCTCTCAAGATGCGCTGCTCTTTTATTTCTCCAACAGCCCATTATCCTGTCTTAAGGGCTCAGAATTTTAACATTTTCTATTTTTATCTTTTCTCTCTTTGCCAGTAGAGAATAAGATATTGATGCTACCGAAAAATATATCATAACAAAATAAACTTTAAGACTGTCTTCCAGATCATAGAGGGCATCAATTTATTTTTATTTTCTAGCTTGTGCTTTGAATTTTTATAAATACAAGTAATTATTTCTGTTTTCTGGTAAAAATTAACTTGTGAAGATAACAGCCTTTAGCAAAAAAAAAAAAAAAGAGTTACCGTAAAGAAAAAGTTTTTGTGTCTTACCCAAAAGTAATAACCAACAAAGGAAAACAATATGCTAAATTTCCTATATATATTGGTCATTTATTACATCAAAAAAAAATGTATGTCAGGAATGTGAGCCATTTTTTGTGTTAAATATTAATATTGATTTTTGCAAATATGAAAGCTGCCAAAATGGGTGCATGAATGCTGTTAGTTCAGAGGGTAATGTCCTTGTTATTTTAAAAGTCATTTGCAAAAATTGTGATCCAATGAAGAAGAAAATGAACAGATTTGACATAGGGGTTTATTTACTAAAGGCAAATCCACTTTGCACTACAAGTTCACTTGGAAGTGCAGTCGCTGTAGATCTGAGGGGGACATGCAAGGGAAATAAAAACAGCATTTATGCTTGTAAATTATTGGATGATAAAATCAGCAGAGCTTCCCCTCGTTTCAGATCTCCCCCTCAGATCTACAGCGACTGCACTTCCTTGGCGTGCACTTGTATTGCAAAGTGGATTTGTCTTAAGTAAATCAACCCCACAGTCTTTTATTACCTTGACCAGGGAAAGTAAACACAAACTGAAGTGGAGCTTGTTATTTGCGTTCAATGGTATTTACTTGACCCTCTTGCAAGTAGATGTAGATGGCCATTCTAACCAAATCATATTATAGGCATAAAGCACCTGGTAGCTGCTACATTACATTTTACATTTATGTCTACATAATCTCCATTTGTGGGCTTACTAGGAAAACCACAAATGTTGCCAAAACTTCACATCCTTATGACTTCACATCCTTATGTTTTTTTAAGCTGGACTTATGCCTACACACCTTTCTGTTTGACCGAACTAGCCTTTTTTAGTAGCTTGATCTTTGATCTGGCCAACTATGCTAAATTCAATGATCTAGACATTTATTATAGACACAAATGTGTGGATCACAGACATCATACTCCAATTTACAATTTTGCATACCAGCTATATAGTATTCAGTCAATATTGGTCAGATATTGATTGGCAGTGGATACTGTTTTCATATCGTACCTTGAATTGGTATTTGCAGGTTCGGTCCAAAATAAAATATTGTGCCATCTTAATTGTTCCCTACTTGATCCACTTACTACTAGTCAAATTCCAAATCATATCCAACAAGGTCAGTTGTGAAGGAAGATGTATTATAACAGTCAAATTCTTAATCCCTGTATCTTCAGAATGCAATTTTCAGAATGCAACATACTGAAGAAGAAGAGGTAAGAAAAGTTGTAATAAATCTTTTTTCATTTTGAGGCAGACTTTAAACTGCAGTATCTCTGCCTTGTGTTATGGTATGGAAGTTCTCCTTCTAATAGCAGTATTTACCTATAAGATCAGACTTGAAAGTAGTTTTGTAGGGGTCACTGCTAGGAGTGCATTTTTGCATAGCTAAGTGAACCTATGTTGTTTACTCCGAACACCCAATCATATGGGAATTTAAATGAATGCAGAATTAAAAAGTATTTTAAATACAGCTTTTACTAAGTCTCCTTTAGTAACCCAACCTTCATTTTTTTTTTATCACTATTGTAGGATTAGATCTTATTTATAATTATACATTTACAAAAGCCCACAAAGCTTTGTATTTTGGTTAATGCAGTGAATTCCAGTCTGTTAATATACATTTCCCTTGGTCACTATGATTGGTTTTATTATTTGAGTGCAATATTTTAAAGTATATTTGAAAGACTGTACATCATCAGGTATTGGTATATCAGTTCATGTTCTACAAAAACAGATGTTGACTTATAATTTTTTAACCTAGATCTCACATGGATTGTTTTATGCCAGCTAGGAACAATTGTGTTCAAATTCAAACTGAGACATATGAAACCATTAGCTTTTTTACTCTACCCTAAAGCTGGAGAAACACTATACAATTTTCTTTAGATTTTTTCCTTTAGATTTACCAAAACCATGTAATATAAAGTCAGACCTCAATTTGTATGCAATTAGGCAGGCCTTTGCTCTACATGGTTTTGGTAAATCAAAAGGAAATCGGACAACAAAAGTTGTATAGCGTGTATGGGGTCTTAGGCCCCTTTCACATGGGCTGTCTGATCAGGTGCACCTGTCAGTTTTTCAGGTGAACCTGATCGGACCCTCCAGTCTCTTCTATGTAGTGGCGGATGATGCGGACTCTCGCCGCCATCTGATGCGATCCTGTCCACCAAAAACAGATGGATGGTGGTTCTATTCCCCATCCGTCCGGCGGATTGGATCGGATGGCATCGGATGGAAATGGACAGATGGTGCATAGCGGAGTGGACATGGACCTGTCTTCCACCTGCTCAGCGGAGATCCCCCACTGAGCAAGCGGATTGCACTTAGCAGAGGCGCCCATGTGAAAGGGACCTGAGACATTTTTAGTGAACAGAAGATCTTTCAGCTAATGTAAAGAATAAGCTCTGTAGTAACATTATGCACTATGGGGTTGATTTATAAAAACTGGAGAGTGCAAAATCTCTTGCAGCTGTGCATGGTAGCAAATCAGCTTTTAACTTCAGCTTGTTCCATTAAGCTTGACAAAAAAAAAAAAATGAAAGCTGATTGGTTACTATACAGAGCTGCACCAGATTTTGTACCCTTCAGGTTTAGTAAATCAATCCAAATGTTACATCCCCTTAGTGATAATAGCCCTCTTTTTTTTTTTTTTTGTGCCTGCGTTATTAGATACAATTTTCATATTATGATTTCTCACTTTTTAAAGTCCGGCAAATAATTGCCAGTGGAGAAAGTTGGATAATAAAACGATACCCTGTGTACTTTAACATAAAATTGATTGCAATTAATTTATTTTTTATCAAGTACATTTTACAGTAAAAAACACATTTTATATAATAGGATATTGTACCCATCTATATTTAAATAGGTAGTTTCTTTACTTACTTTTTTGTGTTGTAATAACAGTTTAAGGCAGAAAATAAGTCAAAACTTATTTTATGGGTATAAGCTGTATTACATATGAAGGTATTTAAATTTTTGTTCACGCAAACAATGAGGTTAAATAAAAATAAACCTATAATGTGAACTAATGTGTTTACCTAACATGCAGTGTAAATTATTTGAAATTAAACTATACAGAAAAAGAGTGTATATTATCTAATAGTTTATTTTTTCATTATCTTAAAACATATCACCTATCTGAACATGTTACCTGTAAAATAACCCAAATTGAGAGATTTATATTATATACTATATAACATATTTTACTTTTAAAGTAAAAAAGCTGAGTATAAAATAAATTGAATGCATATATATGTATATATATATATATATATATGTATATATATATATATATATATATATATATATATATATATATATATATATATATATATAATTAATAGCAGTATAAAAACTAATATATTAAGTTACATGCTAAAACAATTTTCAGTTACTTATAAAATAACTGTCAAAATTAAGTATTCATCTATTCAAAGATGTGTTTTCTTAAGTTAAAATGTAGTTTTGAACCCTTGTGGAGATATTTCACAAAGAAAAAAGTTTACTACTGTGAATAGCGCAAATAAAACATTTTGCCATTGCGATGTTAGTCTAATTTAATTTAAATATTCCTGTAGCTTTATAGGCTGACAAAATCAACATTTTAACAAAATTTGCAAAAAAAAACAAAACGTTTTGTTGTTTAAAATCCTGCTGTATGTGTTTCTTTAATTTTAAGTGGATTAAGGGAGCCATTGTATGTTAGCCCAGTGAACCTATTATTGCTGAAAACAGACGGTAATGTTTCCTCTTAATCGGGCTAGGGATTAGAAACACATATAAAGTAAATACTACCGCTTGAAAATGATTTTACATCCGAAGAGAAAAACCTGATTTATTTTGGTTTCTAAAATAAACAGTTTACTTTTTTGATGTTTACATTGATAGTTAACCAGATTGGATACAATGAAAAATAAGTCACATAGACTGATTTACTAAAGGAGTTGATAATCTTCACTCAATAAATTGTGTGAACACTCACTTAAATTTTTCACTCATTTGAATAGCAAATTCCTTTTTACTTATTTCATCTGCACATGATTGTGTTTTGAAAATGATAAGGTATTTGATTTTCACATTGGATCGAAAACTAAAGTGAATAGTCACACAGTTTGATTAAATCAGCCCCACTGGTTTCACCAGTTACCAGTTAATGCACTAGAACACACACAGTTTAGCTTTTATTTAAAAAAACGCATTGTTAAATATTTCCCTATTTTTTCTTTCTCATTCAATTGGTAAATTTTGAAGCATCTTAAAATGTTTACTTTCTTTTTTTATCTAAAATGACTGCAATAATGTACAAAACTATGTAAAATAAACTAGTGCATGTTATTAAGATTTTTAATGTTAACAGGTTGCCAATGTAATATCTGCCAGGGATTATTTAATAATGTATACTTGAACCAATGTGAATGGTTATAATATTTAGAAAAAAAAGTTCTCACAAAATATATTTAGTCAGTTTTTTTTATTATAACAAAGTAATATAATCTAAAGAGGAAATTTCCGGAAAAAAAAAAAGGGGGAATTAATTTTTACCTAAATATATTTGGGTTAATAAATTCCAAAAGATAGGTATGAAACTCTTATTAACTATTAATTGTCCTTGTTTATGTACCTATTTAAAATACCTAAATTATTATTTTTTCAACCATATTTAAGTTTTATGCATTTGGAATTGTTTTCCTTCATTTTTTATATGTTTAAGATGTTTATATTTTAAGTGTTTGTGGTTATGAATTATGGGTATAATTTTAGTAGGCAATTTGAATATTTAATGGGCCATCCACATTCTCTACACAGTAAATTATTTGGATGCTGTAAATTATCCTAAATTACATTAATGCTTATATTTTATTTTAAACTATGTATACTTCTATAAAATGATAGCAAATTAAAATAAGGCATTCAAATGAAAAATGTTTTCTCCTCTCAAAGCGCTATAATTTTATAACCAAGTTAGATTTTAATCACTGAGGATTACATAAAGTAGTGGAAGTTGAAGAATAGTGTGTGACATAGTAAAAATATATATTTTTTATATATATATATATATATATATATATATATATATATATATATATATAAAACACATTTAAAACATATTTTATGCACTATTATAGTGGCACATACTTATCCAACATAAATTAATATTTGTTAGCTTCCTGTGTATACCACTTATAATGGAGATAAGTAGGTATGCACAAAATAAAGATGTTGCATTATTTTTTATTGTGCAACGTAACGACACATCCTTCTTTCTGTTCATAGTTAGGAAATTATTTACCAAAGTATGAAAATCTTACATCAGTTTGACAAACCGGTGCTTCACTCACTGTCAGATTAGGAAAATATACACATTTTAACATTAGGGGATGTATTTACAATTTTTTTCACACACGAATTACAGGATTCAAACCTTTTTTCCAATGGAATCTAAATAGAAAAAATTTATGAATCTTGATTGAAAGTAGTGAGGATCTTATCTGAAAACATTTATAAATAGATCCCTAGCTGTTTAAAACATTTTCTGGATTTGCATAAAACTAGTATTAGTCCATTCTGTAAACTTTTTTATTTATTATTGTAACATTTACCTAAAAGTAATTTTGATCACATTTTCTCATTTTTTACATGCTTTTATTTTCAGATTTTTTATTGTCTTCGATATAAATATTTGTAAATGCACCCCTAAGTAGTCATCGTTATATAAAGAAATATGTTTACTCTTTCTTCTTTAATGATTGCTGAGATTTGTTACATTGATTAGCCTCAAAAAAATCTATAGTGCTTAGTCTAATCCGATCCAAAGATGTGGTTCGAGAGAGAGGAGCAGTGAAGTATACAGTAGTTATTGTGCTTTACTACTAAAGGAGAAGCAGAACTTTGCATGCGTAATGAGCAAATATGTCTGCCCCATAAAAAACATTAGTAAGAAACATAGAAAAAATGTTCTTAGAATACTAGAAATATTTGATAAAATGATTTACAGTACTTTAATCTGATCAGACTATCATGATTTTCTAGGTTTTCCCAATACCAGACTCATAGGAATCTCATACATTCTGTTAGATTTCTTGTTTAATTAGCATTATAAAGAAGGCAACTGTAGCAGTGATACACTATTTGTTCCAGCAAGAGGAGCAAAATATAAGATATGTACAGAAGAGCTGGTAGCTACAGTGTGGAAACCATGCTACATATACATTGTGAGAATTGTGGTAAACCATTACAAATTCTTGTATGCTCCCTCAAGGTTTTCTGCCTATTATTACAAGACCAGTATCTGTTTTATATTAATAAGAGAAACACTGGAGCCCTGGTATCCCTATAGATTTTCAGAAACTAAGCAGACAGTAATGGCCATTGCTAAGGATACTTGAAACATTACCCAATTCTGGACTGACCCCTAAGAAACCCAGTGAGCCAATTATGGTACAAAAGCAGAGGCATGACAATTTGGGAAGTTCTGTCCTTGAAGTACTGTTTTGTTGGCTTTAAGGAAAGAAAATTAGCATTTTTGGTATCTTTTAAAATCATGAGGTCATTAATGGCATAGTTCACCTTTACCAAAAAATAAAAAAAATATTCAGATACGGAACAAGCTGTATAACTTTGACCAAAGTTGAATAATGCCCTTGCTATAGATCTAAACTAGGGGTGTCAAACTCAATTTTATTCAGGGGTGGATCAAAAGGGGGCAATGGAGCAATTTGCCCCCCTCCCCCCCAAAAAAATATTACTGACTGACTTCTGAGTCTCTCTCTCTCTCACATCAGCATCATCAGGAGCAGCGGCACAGAGAGGGAGACCCTGTTGTCTTCATGCCACGTTGGAGCCTGGAGAAGATGGAGGGAGGAGGTGGGTGGAGCCGCACTGCTGGCTTGGCCTCTACTGTTTGCTGCACTGGTTGCTAGCACCTGTTCTGCCTGGCGTCTAGCAACCAGTGATGTCAGTCACATCCGAGCCGCTGCTGAGGAGGAGGAGAGCCCCAGCATTCAGAGCGGAGCCTTCGTCCTCACCTGTGAGTGTTGGCTCCACCCACCTGCTCCCTCCATTTTCTCCTGGCTCCAGCGAGGCATGAAGACAGGATGAAGCAGTGGCTGTGTGTCACTGTGTGATGCTGCCTGCAATCCAGTAATCCGGATCCTGCTCATCTCTATTGCTTTTTCATGGGAGTCCCTCCCCCCATCAGAACACCAAAGTATATGAATAAAAGTGAGTACAAAAATGAATGATGATGTAAAATTGCAGAATACAGGTTGTATGCCATTATTTATGAAAACAAAATGCTGCCCTTTTAGGATTGACATTTTTGTCTTGTTCAATCTTAACCACTTCAGCCCCGGTAGATTTTAATGACCAGGCCACTTTTTGCGATACAGCACTGCGTTACTTTAACTGACAATCTCACAGGTGTGCGACACTGTACCCAAATATAATGTATGTCCTTTTGTTCCCACAAATAGAGCTTTATTTTGATGGTATTTGATCACCTCTGCAGTTTTTATTTTTTTGTGCTATAAGCAACATTTTATTTTCTGGCTGTGCCCCTCTCAAGACTAGACTCTGGATCTGCCCCTGTTTTCATTGCGGGCCACATCAGCATTACGGATGCCCTCAAAGGAGTGGTTGCATTTGTAATACTATATAAATGTAGCTACTCTTTATCATATTAAATAATTGCCTCTGCATTCGATTCTTACCGATTTTAATAATAACTTAAGATTTACACTGTGAAGGACTGCTGCAGACCAGCATGAAGCCCACTCACACAGGAGTAGCAGATAATGCAAATCTGAAAAGGAGGATCGCACACTGCTGGTATCGTTCACAAGAAACTTTATTGGAGACCGCTCAGAAAGAACATGGTTCTGTCATGGAGTTCTGTTTGAGGTGCGAGGGCCACATGAAATGACCTAGAGAGCCAGATTTGGCCTGCGGGCCTTGTGTTTGACACATGTGGTCTATGTAGCCTGACTGGAAAACTTCTAGGATGTTACCATCACAGGAGCGAGATCTTGCTCTGATTCAAACCCTCTCACATAAACTTTCTCTCCCTTATTCGTTTACTCTGAGTTCAGTGTTTGAGAGCTCACTTGTGTGATAGTGAAAGTGAGCAGTGACACTAGGCTTCTCTTAGCACTGTCCTACAAGTTTCCTAGTCAGGCTTTATAAGGTACATAAATGACCTACACCTATAGCAAGGGTGTTATTAAACTTTAGTCACAGCTTGGGTTTATATACAGGCTTCCCTTATCGGCATAGGCAGTTTTTCAGTAACGGTGAACTAACCCTTTAAACTACAAAATGGCTTGCGTAGCAATTATGTTAGATTAATTTTTAACAATTTTTTTTTTTTTCCTGGAGATTTTGTCATTCCAAACCTGCCTTAGTTCGATGTTTTTTGATTGAATGGCACAATGTTTGCTAAATACCTACTGTGTCAATGTGTTTCAAAGACCTGCATCAGCTATACCATACCTATGGTTTGATATTATCAGAAGGCCTGCTTTGGCTACAGCTGTAAACAGTACTGTACTTGTTCTAGAAATATACATTTCTAGTGTATCTTAAAAAAAAAAAAATCTCTTCCCCTCAGTTCATATGTGATATTTGAGAGATAGATAACCTATTAAAAGGATTATTATTTTGCAGCTGTGAAATTAAATAATTTTAGATGAAGAACTGAAAAACAAAGGTTGTACTATATTTTTATTTATTCAAAGTGCAATATCTTAAAATTTAAAATGTTGAAAAATAATTTTATATTATATTATTTACAGATATAGCCTATTGTATTCTTAATAGCACACTGTTTTTTGTTTCGCAATATGTTTTGTGATTTTATTTAAAGAAAAAGTTCTGCTGAGGCTTAGGTCTATAGCATGTGTTGCACAGAATATATTCATCTTGTGTGAACATGTGCACATTGCTTGCGATAATATAAAATATTTACATTAGTGTCTATAAATAATGTTATAGTAATGTGTATATGTATGCTCCACAGCAACATTAACTCAGACGTCAACCATCCAATTGCGGACATTTTATCCGTTATGGAATGATTTAGTTTTATATTTTTTATAGTACATAAATGCATAGAGAACTCTAAATCACATATTAGTCTTAACCTACAAGTAATTTTATTTGTAATTTATATATTTGAATAAATGCATGCCAAATGGCAGAACTATAAGGAATTATAAATATACCAACTTTTTATAAGTTGTACATAGATATTCATTACTAAGCATAACCTAAAAAACGAGTGCCAATATATCTTTGTTAAAGTCTGTATGGTATTCACTCTTTCTTACACTGTGTTCGGATGATGGACTCTGTTGGAAGGATTTTAAAACACTTAATACAAGAAATATTGATAGGATGTGCATATGTTTTTGTTTGCTTTATAGCTACGCATTTCATATTAACTGTTAATTTGCATCTACATAGAAATTCTCAATACAGGGCAGGCAAAAAATTATCATAAAATTCACTTAGCGGTCATAAAAAATATACTGTATTTATACTGATATTGTTTTTATTGCACAATGTCAATTGAAAAATAGCTTTGGCTACAAAATACTCCTGGTCCCACTTATGAATAACATAGGAAACGAATATATAGAGTGGTGCTACGTATTGGCAGATGGGAAGCATTTTCCCCCTTTGTCTTGGTTGCTCGTTGGCTTTTTCTGTGGTTTGGATAATGTATTATCTATTTAAACACTTATTAGGTAGATAGGTTTAATCTACTTAAACCTGAGTAGCTATGTAGAGCCACTATAGTGCTGATGGTTGCATATTTAGTTAGGGTAATTACAGTAACATAAATTTCTGGTATTTGCCAAAGAGAATGGCCAGTTTGAGAGTATTTATGGGTTGAAAAGACTGAGAATATTTGTGAGCTTTATGTGAGCTGCTGTTGGCTGCTTAAACTTAGTTCCTATTTTTATTAAAACAACTAAGCCTATACAAATTATGCATAAACTCAGCCCTATATTTTTTTATTTTGCCCATGTGACTATTGTCAATGAGTAAACATTACTTTTTAATAGCTGTTTTATTTATTAAACCATCATCATACTTCAAGAGTAATAAATCTACAAGCCACTTCTGTAATATTTTTGGGTCATACTTGTACTTTGGTTAGACAATCTTTAACTGGGATCTTTTGAAATGGGGATTTTGCTACTATTGATCTATGTCACTCTATTCAGTGATCCCTTTATATGTTATCCTAGTGTTTTTACTTGACAATCTAATGCTTTCTTCAAAGGCAACAGATAAGGCAAGTATTTTGGCATCTCGCTTAGAGGAACATTTATAATTGAGAGTGCAAATTGCAACTCATTCATAAAATGCATGTTGTGGTGGGGAGTCTGTAGTGTTCCATGGCAGAGAGAAGTCCATAAGTGGAGGAGATGCCAGTTATCTTATTTTAACAAGCCACTTGACCTGCCATTCTTTCCAACTTATTTTTCTTCTGCTCTTTAATTCAGAATATCACTACACTGGCTTGGGACATCAAATAACTGCTTTATAAATGTGTGATATTTTTTTTTCTCTAAGCAATGCTATGGCTGGGGTAAGGCCATACCACTGCTTTATAAAATTTGCACTTAGTAATGCTATATAAGTGGCAACATTGATTTAATTGCTCATGCTGATATTTACATATTCACTTTCTATACTTAAGTTCACAATAATATAGGAGGTTTGCATCAATTTTACTGTCAAAACCGGTTTATAGCAAAATCTCACCATCTTTTTAAGGTCTGGGTGCAGTAGACTGCGTGTTTACAGCTTTCAATGGCCATGATTTGTTGATCCCCCTACCAAACACAAGAATGACCAGATGCCATTTAGCTTTTAAGTCAAGTTCACTTTCTAAAGGGAATTTTCCATATATCGTTTGTAAACACTCCACCATATGGCAGAGACCCAGAAATGCTTTAGGCATTCTTCAGCATTTCTGTTACCCCCACCCTTTAATATATGGAAAATTCACTATGGCAATGATATAGACAGCTTAACTGTAAAAAGACAACAGCTGTCAATTCTATGCCAGCGATGGGTATAAATCTACCAATTAATGCAATGGAGAGCTGTAAAGAACCAGTGTTTATTTATTGGTAGGTTGTTCCACATTGAATTTAATGGCTAAACAATGTGTTGTAGTAGGAAACATGGAAAAAATATTAGCTGATAAAAGGACTCGAAGATGTGGAAAGCTGAAGTGTTTAGGCAATGCGTATAAAAGCTTGATGAGTGATATACAAACTAGTCAGGTGGAATTGTTTGAAGCTGGTAATAAATCTTTTGTTAGGCTGCCCTACCAAATACTATTCCTTGTCCCCCTTCTTGTTTGTATTTTGCAAATAGGAGCCAACTGGAACAAGTAACAGAATAATGGTTCAGCTTACATTGATCTTTCTCATGTACCTACCCATCTTTTTTATTGTTTCTATATGAACAGTGATTGTTTGTAAACTCGTTTGTAGGTATATAGGTTAGAAAAGCATTACTAAGCAAGCCCAGAGCATAAAACTAGTAAGTTTGGACTTGGCATTAGGCTAGTTAACCTAGGGCATATGTGACAAGATAATCAAGCAAATATGACCCTAATCAACACTTAAAGGCCAACACAGGTCTAAGATATGTCACACAATTTGCCCTTTTTAAAGGATTTGATGATGCAGATTATTGTTGTTTCCTGCTAAGCTATCTCTTCAAACAAGTGTATATTTTCCCTTGATGACTGTGTCTATCAAGAAGAGGACTGATTTCCCTAATTTCTAATAGCTTTAACATAGCCCAAAAGCAAGAAAGGGAGAGTAGTACAATGGATTTCATCATATAACTGACAGACCAGGGACAACGTTCTTGTTTCCAGAGACAGCTTGCCAATTTCCAGGAATACTTTTGTCTGGCTTCTAAGACTCATTGAGGTTGATTTGTTAAAGGCAAATAGGCTTGTCACTTTGCAAGGGAATTTTCACTTATCTTGGTGAATGAGGTGAACTCTGCCGACTTCCATCATACAATTATTTTCAAGCAAAAATAAAGTTTTTTTTTTAAATTTCATTTCACATTATTGGGTATTTTTTGCAACTTGAATTTTCATCACATTCACTAAGTGCAATTACCCTTGCAAAGTGACAATTCAATTTGCAAAGTGAGCATGCTCTACACCTTTAATAAATCAACCAAGTTGTATTAAAAAAAAGAGTGTATTATGATGCAGCACCTTAGTATAGTATAAATTTATTTAATACTATATAATTTATTATTATAAAATAGTCTTGGTTCAAATTTACTTCCATCTCTTGATAACGTGGCAGCAGACACATACAAAAGCTTTCTGCATAATGTGATATTACCATGTCATTTGAGATACTTACTGGAATCATAAAGGGCTCTGCCTCCTGATAAAAACATCTACAAACACAGTGCTCTCAACATCATCTACAAACAAAGTGCTCTCAACTTATGGACCTATAACAAAGTAGGCAACTTTGCGTTCATTTAGACGTGCACACTCTTGGTGCTAGTGCACAACTAGCTGGCAGAGAAGGTCAGTAAGCATGTACATTAAAGGAATGTTGAGGATGTCTTTTCATATAACATCAGAAAACATTTAAGCCTTTCTCCTCCCTTCAGCACTTTTACTTTGTATATGTTTTCAAATACCGCCCGGAAATCATACTTTGTACACATGGTTAGTCTATGCATTCAAACAAACTAGCTAAATACGAGTAAAATCACAATTACATTTTTATATTGCATTTGATGCTTATTTCAAGAGACAGCTTGGCAGAATGCAAGAAAATGTTGCATCTTGGTGTATAAACCTCTGAAATTGGTTCTGGAATTAATCCATATACTTTGAATTGGCTTGCTAAGTCCATGGTGGAATTTCTATCTTGATTATGTAAGGCTTTTCTAAAAATCTATAAGTACTTAAGAGTTTAGCCTTGTTGCCTTGTGTCTGAGCCAGTACCTCATTTTTTGAGGAAATCACATATCTACTTGAGTGTAAAGATGGGGCCTCCATTGCCAGTTTTTCCTGTGAGTCATTGTATAGGTCATCTTATAAGTCACATTTCTTGGTTACACATCTTAGCTAAAAGACGAGAGACATAAGAGCATGGTGTATTTAAACACTATTTTTATACAAATAAAGAAAATCAAAATCAAAATGATTGCTTAGGTTATCTGTGGGGAGATTTTATAACCTTTAATCTATTGTATGTAACGGGTATTTAAAAATGGTCCTTCTGTGGTTTCTATGGGTTTCGCTTCCCTAAAAGTGGCATGCTGTCCTTATAGACCAATATAGAAAAATACCTAATGATAATTATATATTGATATGCATTTCCTATATGGGCAGTTATTAAGAGTCATAACTAAAAAGGAGCGTATAAACTGCTGCTTTTTTTGTGCTAATTAAGTAGTTTGTCTTCAAAATACGACCCTTTCTTTACCTTACCTGACAAGACACCTCTAAATGAGCCTTAGTGAAAATGAGGTTCAGAGTTTCAGGCCTGTATACAAGGGTAATCTTCATTTTAAAGCCATATCTGCCAAGAGACAACTTCTATATTTTTAAAGAAAGTAGGAATTTGAGAATGCAGGTGCATACACTTACAATTGACTGGACTGTTCTCTTTTCATTAATGAGCCCGACTTTCGGTTTCCTCATCCTCCTTGTTGGGATTGGTGGTGGAAGACATTGGGATTGGTCCACAGAGCAAGAGTGGGTGGGTAGAGTGGTTGATATATATCCTTATATATTATTAAGAAGGTGGGTGGGTAAAGCTCCTGTGTGTCTGCAAATGAATGTTTATTATAAATGCATAGGGAGGAAATTTTGGATGAATGTAAATCCTCCGCACTTAGTGGGGAAAGACGTTTCTGCTGCCGGGAAGGGCTAATGAGTATAACTCATATATTCCCAGGGAAGGTTGGTAAGTAGCGTTCGTCTACTCCTTGGTACGGTCGCAATGGGTGCCTGTGTTCTCTGATTGTAATAAAAAAAATATGTGCCAACCATTTTGTGTCTTGCTTTATTTATTTTTTTAGGTTTAACATTTTTTGGTGAGCATTGCAGCAAAAAAAAAAAAAAAAAAAAAAAAAAAAAATAAAAATATATATATATATATATATTGCAAAGCCTTAAAGTGCACCTCCCCCCTCCAAACACAAAAATGAATGGTGCCTGCACATGCATAAACATCAAGTACAATTTTTTTATTTCAATCGTTTTTTTTCCAGGTTTCCCTGAGGCATCACAAGAAGGCCACATCACCAATTCCTTCAAAGTAATCTTGTCTAATATCAGGCACCCACAGTATAAAATCTTGGGAGACATGCTATTAGGCCACCTGAGATCATGTATGGTGCATGTGCCACATCTCTTACAGAGCACGTATCATACAAGATCTATGGTGGCTTGTTATTGCTCAAAACTAAGCTGCCTGGATTTTGTAGGGTAAGCACTGTATGTGATCTCGGAAATCTTGTTATTGTAAAATAGCATTTTCCACCATTTTGCCCCAAACCTCACACTACGCATGTGCCAGATCTGGCATGACTTCCTTTTTATAGGCCAGCAATAAAACAAGCTAGAAGAAGCCAGATGCTGATGGAAATTAAAAAAAAAAACAGCATGGGATCAAGGAGGGGAGAACCTATTGGAAAAGGGAGAAGCCAATAAAAAAAAAATAAAAAAAAAAATAAAAAAACATGCTTCCACTGGTGAGGTAATTGGTTTGCCTGACCCAACTTTAAAGCCCACCTTAAGTTTCCTATATTATTACTGTAATGTAATGTAGTCAGACTGCATAAACAGAAATAACTGTGGGCTGCTCTTTTATTTTTTAATACTACTATTTGCTCGTGTGAGTTAAAATACCCTGTGTGATCAGCAAGCTGATGAACACAAAAAGCAGCAGTCTACATCTCCAGCTGTACAACAGGCCCTCTTCCCAGTGCAATAGTGAACAGTGCTTATGCTCTGTGGAGCACTGAGCAAGCAGGGTGTCACGCCACTGGAGAGTTGGGCCATTGCACTCTGTTTCTAACTTCTTATGTCTCTTCTGTGCCCTATAATGTGGATGCTACATCATATATAAATATAGTTGAACTGTTTTTTAGATGTTTTTATGGAGTTACACTTTAAACCTACTTCACTTCAAACAATTTTTTCAGGTGAGACAAGTTAACTCACATACTGACTTTTTATATCTCCTGGGGACTCCAATGAAGAGAGAATCCCCATAGAATTTCCAATTCTGACAATTTATGCATCTGTTACAAATCTATATTGTGGTTTGGCACTCCTCCAATAAATGTGTCATAATGTCAGATACACAGTTGGAAAATCCGTCTGGGGAAGAAGGCAAACTGAAAATCTGAGCCATGGTAAGTGATTCAACCCACCAAAGATGACTTAAAATTGAAATATAAGATGTGCAGCATTTAAAACCTTTTACTTATTTGCAAGTGCCTCACATATAGCATCTTGTTAGTAAGTGTTTGGTTAATGCACTGACAAATGGCTCAAAGGGTCCTCTATTAATCTTAATGATGTGCAACCCCAAGTTATCTGATTGGTTCCTCTTCTTTGGTTGCATGTGTTCTTGTGCTTCTTTCCGCCTTGTCTAATGCTTTGTAATAGCACTATGATGATATTGTATGCGTCTCTCCAGTATCTGAAAAAAATGGATGCGGGTTTCCCTCTCTATGGAGCTTTTTTGAATTTTTGCCTGAATTCGGCCCTGATTTGTCCCTGAAATGGAGAACAGGGACGCTCCGGGCCCCTGCTGTGAGCCGCATCCGTCAGGGGTGTGAACCCAGACTTTTTTTTTTTTTACTTTATAATCTTTATTGAAACATTTTCTATTAAACACCTTACCATACAAACAACCCACTCCCCTCCCCCTCTGCCAATCCACATAAGTAAGAGAAAAAGAAAGCAAGAGTAAAAGGGTAAACATAAGAGGTACAGGTTTCTCAAGTGTTTATTAGATGGAGAGCCCTAATATCTTCCATTCAACCCTCATTCGATTGCTCCAAACTCCTCCCCATCACACCCATTCCATCCAATTAACCATCACAGTCACTCCCATCAAGCTCATCCCCCCCAACCACCTACCTTCCCTCTCATTTACACTACTCTCTCAATTCTTTGTCACATCCTATCTTTCCTTATGCCCTCCCTGTTTAGGCATTGGCACCACTGCCCTTTCCTCCTCCCCTACCTTTCTCAACTTTGTACAGGAAATTCCTCACTTAATTTTCATCCCTCATTCTCCTCTGGGGGGTATCCTTTTATATCTCACCAGGGTTTCCAAATCTTGTTGTATTCCTTCATACCACCTTGTCTAACATATACCGCCTTTTCTTTCAAACTTGTCTCATACATACCGCGTTCCCATTCTCTACTGGACAGGGGGAGAACTGATTGCCATCTCTGAGCTATCAGTTTCCTTGCCTGGAATAAGCATCTAAGAATTGCAACTTGAGTACCTCCAGGGTTTCCCTCTCCCTCTACCAAGCCCAGGACACAAAGCTTAAAGTGCTTGCAAACCCTTACAGGCCACTTTTTGCTACAGGTAAAGCCTATAATGAGGCTTACCTGTATCTACCCAGGATATCTCCTAGACCTGCACGGTTTAGGAGATATCCCCTGTATTGCATGTGCCAACATCATTGGCTCATGCGCACTGACACAAACTGAAGCTATGGCATGTATGTGCCTTTGCTTCAGTGAATGTGCCGTTACCGCACGCATTCGTGGGAGTGAAATCTGGCGCTGTGGTTGGCCGGAGCCGTAATACCTGGAAGTAACCCCCGGGCAGTGATGTTGCCCGGCCGGTGCTGTGTATGGGCACCGCAGTGAGGGCTTCGATCTCAGGTGAGTATTACATAATGAGCTAGTATGCTATGTCTTGCAGGTGTTAGTTTTTTTTTTTTTTTAAAGTGGGTTTGCAACCACGTTTGCCCCCCCCCCCCAAATACCTGGTCTATCGTTCCCAGTACCTTCCTCCAGTAGCGAAACAACTTTGGCACCTCCAGAACATGTGGATTAGGTCCCCCTCTGCTTCAACATACCAGCCAAGCAAAAAAAGATTTTGCAGGGTATAATGAGCTCTATGTAATAAAAATAGATGCGATGTGAGATGTGATCCTCTGGGAGGGGGAGAGCGAGACCACTGGGGCAAGTTCCAGGATTCTATTCTACTGTACTTCAGTTATACTTCCCACATCTTGTTCCCATCTCCTCCTACATGGTGGGGCTTCTGCTCCCCCCCCGGCTCCTCTTGTTTATTATTATATTATTATTATACAGGATTTATATAGCGCCAACAGTTTGCGCAGCGCTTATATATTATATATCTATATATATATATATATATATATATATATATATATATATACGCGATATTAGACCTTTCAAAGTTTTGCGTTGATAATTTTCTGGAGCAAAGGGATCCTGCTTCATTCCAGTGTCCTCTCTCTAAACTATTCTCCCAAGTGTAAATTGGGAAGTAAGTGTAAGTGTAAGCCTAATCTGTAAATACCTAAAGAAAAACTCATTTGGTATTGCATATTGTTCTCTCAGTTCCTGAAAATACTTTAAAGTGCCATCTTTATATAACTGATTAATGAAATTAATTCCACATCTTTCCCATTCCTTGAAAGTCCCCACCTTCTGAACTTCCCCCAAATTTCTGTTTTCCCACAGAGCGGAGTACTCTGTGAATCCCCTATACCTCAACAATGCCTTCGCTGTGTCCCATATTCTCACCATCAATCTTAAAGTGGGAAGCTCAAAAGGGAAGGAGCCTGCCTCCATCGCTTCTATCATTGAACTATGTGGTGTGTTCTGTAGCAGCATTTCCCTCCCCAGATCTCCCCCCTCCAGCCTAATACACTCTCCCATATACTGGAGTTGTGAGGCTAAAAAGTAGCTCCAAGGATGTGGAAGTGATACTCCTCCATCCTGTCTTTGTAGTTGTAAAGTGCGCAGGCGGATTCTTGCCAGGCCTACCTTCCAAATCAGTTCTCTGAAAATAGTGTATCTTTTGGAACCACTTTTTATACACTGGGGAGTTATGCAGTGCATGCAGAAGCTGCGTCATCCATAGCATTTTAATTAGATTACATCCCTACAGATAGTGGGAGCTGTTTCCATAATTTTATTTTTTCCCCTAAATTTAGCAAGGAGCAGGACAATGTTATCCGTAATATAATGTTTAGGGTCTTTTGTAATATTTATTTCCAGATATTTTATTTTATTCACTATTTTGATTGAGGTAACCTCCTCCGGCCTTCTAGGTAATCCACAGGTAGCAATATGGACTTTTCCCAATTTATAGCAAGCCCAGAAAGTTGTCCAAAATTTTTAATAATATCCATGGACTTTAATAGGGAGGTCTGCATATCTCCGAGGAATAGTAGGAGATTGTCCGCATATGATGCAACTTTTTCTTCCACTACTCCACTTCTAAATCCTCCCACCTCAGGGGAAGACCTAAGGGTTATTGCCAGAGGTTTGATTGTGAGGGTCAAGATCAGGGGTGACAAAGGGCATCCCTGCCTCGTCCCCCTTGTCAATCGAAATTTATCAGAATATTCATTATTCACCTTTTACTTTTGCTACTGGCATTTTATACATCATTTTTGCCCAATTGATGAAAGTCAGACCAAATTGAAATCCTACAAGGGCCCTCCACAGAAATTGTCATTCAAAACTATCAAAGGCATTGGCAGCATCCAAGGACAAAATAGCTCTGTCTCCATCCCCATCTGTCAGGACCTGAAGATTCAGATATACTTGCCTTATGTTTGTACTAGTAGATCTACCTGGTATAAATTCCGACTGGTCAGGGTGGACAAGTTTCTGTATAATTTTATTCAATCTAGCTGCCAAGACCTTTGCGAGAATTTTTATATCTGTACTCAATAGATAGGTCTATATGAAGATGTATTAAGTGGGTCTTTACCCTCCTTGTTTATCACTACTATAGTGGATTCTATCATAGATGAGGGGAGCTCTCCCTCCATCACGACCAGTTCAAGACCCGCATCAGCTCAGGGAGCAGCACCTTCCCATAGCGCCAATAAGTGTCTCGGCCGGGAGGCCATCATGTCCCGGGGATTTCTGGCCCACCATCTCCTGCGTGACCAGCTGTAATTCCTCTATTGTTATGGGTAGGTCCAATTCCTCCCTGTCTGTTTCAGAGAGAGCAGGGATCAATAGGCTCCTGCATAAGACATCCATTTCCTCCTGCCTGAGCTATACAAATCCTCATAATATTCTCTAAACTTGTCCACTATTTCTGGTGTATGAAAGGATACACTACCCTCCCCTATGCTGATCATAGGGATCACAGAAGGGGGTGAGTTTGTCTTAACAAGATGGGGCAGCATTCTCCCTACACTTTGCCCCTCCCTAAAGGTGAGCTGCTTCTGAAAAAGTTGTTTATTCTCCACTTTCCTAAACATCCTTAACCGATAATTCTGTTGTTCATCCTACCAGGCCCTGAGTCTAGCGGGTGTTGGGTCATTAACATATTGTTCTTCCATTAGTACCACCCCCTCCCCAGCCACCTTTTCACAAGCCTTGGTCCTTTTTTTGATTTTTGACACTTGTATCATTATACCTCGAAGGAAAGCCTTCAAGGTATCCCATACCACCCCCTCTGAGGCGGTACCTCTATTTAAATCAACAAATTCTCTTAAAGGCGTTAATACCTCATCCGGCTCACCCATCAGTTCCATCTAAAAAGGGCTTATTTTCCACTCCCTAGGGTGGTTATTCTCCCCTTATTCTACTGACACCGTCACCGGCGAGTGATCAGAAAGGACTCTTGACATGTAGCTTACATTTGTTACCATAAATAATGCCTCCTCATTCCCCAGAACTAGATAGATTCTGGAGAGTGTGGAGTGTGTCTTGGAAAAGCATGATCACTGCCAGGCTTTTGGATTCCGTACCCTCCATATATCCTTCAGACCAACCTCCCCAATAAATTGGGACAGACGGTTATGCACAGGGGTGCCTGTTTGTATCCCCAGGGGGAACCTATTAACTTTTCGATCCATGACCGTGTTAAAGTCCCCCATAACCCGGCTTATCCAGCACAAACTCCATTAATTTACTCAAAATCACAGTATTAAATAGGGGAGGGACGTATATGTTAACCAGCACATAAATTCAGTTCTCTATCTTATGCCGTGTACACACGATCGGAAAAAGACTGATGCGAGCTTTTCGTCGGAAAATGCGACCGTGAGTATGCTCCATCAGACTTTTGCTGGCTGAATCTCCGCCAGCAAAAGTTTGAGAGCATGTTCTCAATTTTTTGTTAAGAAAAATTTCTGATCGGAAATTCCGTTCGTCTGTAGCAATTCCGACGCACAAAATTCCTACGCATGCTCGAAAACAATTTGACGCATGCTCGGAAGCATTGAACTTCATTTTCTCGGCTCATCGTAGTGTTGTACGTCACCGCGTTCTTGACGGTCAAAAGATCAGAGAACTTTTGGGTGAACATGTGTATGCAAGCCAAGCTTGAGCAGAATTTCGTCTGAAAAAACATCCAAGATTTTTCCGACGGAAAATCCGCTTGTATGTACGGGGCATTACAAAAAAATATATACCGTTCCAGTTCCTCAGTCTAATGCCCCATACACACGATCGGATTTTCCAACAACAAATGTTGGATGTGAGCTCGTTGTTGGAAAGTCCGACCGTGTGTATGCTCCATCGAACATTTGCTGTCAGAATTTCCGCCCACAAATGTTTGAGAGCAGGTTCTCAAATTTTCCGCCAACAAAACATGCTGTCGGAAAGTCCGATCGTGTGTACAGTCCGTCGCACAAAAGTTCATGCATGCTCCGAATCAAGCAGAAGGAGCCGCACTGGCTATTGAACTTTTTCTTGGCTCGTCGTACGTCTTGTGCATCACCGCATTCTCACGTTTGGAATTTTGGGCCAACATTTGTGTGACCGTGTGTATGCAAGACAAGTTTGAGCCAACATCCTTCGGAAAAAAATCCACGGTTTTGTTGTCGAAAAATCCGATCGTGTGTACGGGGCATTAGTCTGCATGCAGATGAACATAATCCCAGTTTTAATCAAAATGCTCACCCCCCTAGAATAGGAGGTATGAACAGAATGATACTGTGTTCGAAAATCTCCCCAACCCAGTTGGGGTATAGAGATATTAGTAAGATGAATCTCCTGCATGCAGAGCAACCCAACCCCGTACATTTTTGCAAACGAGAGAACTGCGTCTTTTTTCCCTGGGTCTCCCAAGGCCCGGACGTTCCAGGTGTTATAACCAACTTTTTTTCCTGTGTACGTTTAATCATTAAATATTTCAATTTATATTATTCAATCTCCCAAAAACTATTTGTGTACTTTCTATAAACATTGTGCAATCTTTATTTATTAACCAATACCTATTTTTCTTAGTGTGCTTTTTCTGTGACATTTTTGTGACTAAATGATTCTTGTATCAAAATGTGTTTATTCTTCATACACCCTTTCAAATTCCTTTCATACCAATCATACCATCCAATCCTAAATTAACACGGTCCTTGGTACCATACACATTCTGTTGAAGTGTTCCTATTTTGGGCCCCCACAAGGTAATCCACCAAGACCACCCCTCCACATTCCAGAAAACTGGATGAGGATGCAGGCTTCCATTGTTCGGTTTCAAACCTGGGTCAGTGGTGTTTCATCCATTTTTAGGTTCTTTTTTAACATTTTTTTTTTTTGGATTATCATGTGAAATTGTCCCTTTACAAGTTTCATATATTTAGCTATTGATAAGAGATCAGGAGCTTTGGCATACAGTAGGCAGTAAAACCTGTTGTGTTTTGACACATGGCAAATAAGTTAGCAGCAGAAGTTAGAACCTGCTACCAGTTGATAGGTACAGTATTTATTTATGAATCATGTAACCCATCTTTTTTCTTTGAAGAGGACAGAAACAAAACCCCATTCCTCTAGAGGTACGTAACCTAAATTTTTTTGTAGAAATGTGCACAATGGAAATATTTGTTTAATTTCGGAACGTTCATTAAGATAATATTTAAATTTCGTCATGTTTGTTATGTTAGAATGAATTCATTTTCGGAAATCATTTCATAGATTTGGAATGCTTTTCGTATATTTGGATTTAGTTAGTATAATCAATAAAAATTTCAGAAAGTGGTTACAGCTGTGCTCATAAGTTTACAGACCCTGGCAGAATTTATGATTTCTTGGCCATTTTTCAGAGAATATGAATGATAACACAAAAACGTTTCTTTCACTCATGATTAGTGTTTGGCTGAAGCCATTTATTATCAATCAACTGTGTTTACTCTTTTTAAATCATAATGACAACAGAAACTACCCAAATGACCCTGATCAAAAGATTACATACCCTGGTGATTTTGGCCTGCTAACATGCACACACGTTGACACAAAGGGGTTTGAATATCTATTAAAGGTAACCATCCTCACCTGTGATCTGTTTGCTTGCAATTAGTGTGTGTGTGTATAAAAGGTCAATGCGTTTCTTGACTGCTGACAGACCCTTGCATCTTTTATCCAGTGCTGCACTGACGTTTCTGGATTCTGAGTCATGGGGAAAGCAAAATAATTGTCAAAGGATCTGTGGAAAAAGGTAGTTGAACTACATAAAACAGGAAAGGGATATAAAAAGATATCCAAGGAATTGAGACTGGCAATCAGCAGTGTTCAAACTCTAGTCAAGAAGTGGAAAATGAGGAGTTCTGTTGAAACCAAACCACAGTCAGGTAGACCAACTAAAATCTCAGCCACAACTGCCAGGAAAATTGTTTGGAGTGCAAAGGAAAAACCCACAAATAACTTCAGGTGAAATACAGGACTCTCTGAAAACATGTGGTGTGGCTGTTTTAAGATGCACAATAAGGAGGCACTTGAAGAAAGATGGGCTGCATGGTCGAGTCGCCAGAAGAAAGCCATTACTACACAAATGCCACAAAGTATCCCACTTACAATACGCCAAATAGCACAGAGACAATCCTTAAACCTTCTGGCACAAAGCAATTTGTAGTGATGAGACCAAAATTTAGCTTTTTGGGCACAACCTTAAACTCTACCTTTTGGAGAGAAGTCAACAAGGCCTATGATGAAAGGTACACCATTCCTACTGTGAAACATGGAGGTGGGTCGCTGATGTTTTGGGGATGTGTGAGCTACAAAGGCACAGGCAATTTGGTCAAAATTGATGGCAAAATGAATGCAGTATGTTATCAAGAAATACTGGAGGAACATTTTCATTCATTAGCCAGGAAGCTGTGCATGGGACGTACTTGGACATTCCAAATGATCCAAAACACAAGGCCAAGTTGACCTTTCATTGGCTACAGCAGGATAAAGTGAAGATTCTGGAGTGACCAACTCAATCTCCTGACCTCAATATCATTGAGCAGCTCTGGGGAGATTTCAAATGTGCAGTTCATGCAAGACCGCCCAAGAATTTACAGGAACTATAGGCTTTTTTGCTAAGGGGAATGGGGAGCTTTACCATCTGAGAAGATAAAGAGCCTCATCCACAAATACCACAAAAGACTTCAAGCTGTCATTGATGTTAAAAGGGGGCAATACACAGTATTAAGAACTGGGGTATGTAAACTTTTGATGAGGGTAGTTTCTGTTGTAATTATGATTTAAAAAGCGTAAACAAAGTTGATTGATAATAAATGGCTTCAGCCAAACACTAACCATGAGTGAAAGAAAAGTTTGTGTTATCATTCATATTCTCTGAAAAATGGCCAAAAAATTATCAATTCTGCCAGAGTATGTAAACTGAAGAGCACAACTGTATATTCATTCTATTTTAATCTATACTATTCTAGTCTAATTTATTTTATGTTTTCATTTTCTTTCTATTCTTATCTTATTTCACGTTCCTGTATGTATTGAAATATGTTTCCCTTTTTAAATTAAATTAATTTTCAAATTCTTTTTTAAATTTTTCGAATTAATTCTCAAATATTCCAAATTCGAATGAGTTGTTTAATTGTTTTTGGATTTGTTGTATTACTAATTTAAATATTCAGATACATTCTAATGTCTAAAAAAAAAAATTTGGCTGAAAAATGTATTAAAAAGAAATGCACAAGCCTATTTTTTAGCTTCCTGGCCAAAAGCTCCAAAGTACCTCCTTGCTCATTTATGACCAGCACCAGGAGCACACAAATAGAAACCCTCCATTATATAGCAGTACTATACCCTTCATTTTTTCTATCCACTTGTTTCACCAGCAGGTGAAAACCTGGAGTGGTGTGGTGGTCAAGGAGTCCCACGTATTTGCTTATCAAGGCTTTGGATTCTGATTAAGAAAATGTGTCCGTTGTAAAAAGCTAAGTGGTAATAACCAAAATTCAGGACTTCTAAGGTACCATCCATATAAAAAACATTCAATATAACTATTCCTAAAAATTACATTATTTTTATTGATTCACATTTCTTAAGACAGTCTTTATAATTACAAATGCTGTTCATAATGTCCATACATGTGCATACTGACCTTGTAATATACAGCCTCTAGTATACATCCCCCTCTAACAGCAAATTTCCTTATACAAATACAGCAACGGCTTTGATTTTTGTAGTCTTAGCTGGTAAGGGGACCTCTAAATGCGTTTTTCAAGTCGACAGACCTGCTCCATCAAGAGGTATATAGAGGTAAGAAACTTAAATGAACAGCAATGCTTATTAACCAATATACAGTAAACAGAGGATTTATTCCTCATAGGAAAGATGGCATCTCTGGCGGTAATCACAGCCCTACTAACATGGTATCAACCAGAGAAGAGGGGGAAAATGAGGAGAAAGTAAAGGAGGAGATCTTCATTGGACAGATAAACGAACTAAAAAAACTGAAATTTGAATTAATCCATTTATAAATTAGTTTCATAACTTCAGCATTCGTTTCGTATAGTCTTTGGTCTAGGTGGATTCAAAAAATTTTGCAGGTTTTCTCGAAACATTGCTATATATTCGATTATATTATTAAATAGGACGGAATCGAATCGGAGGGTTTTGATATTTTCGGATGCTAGTCCAACCCACCAAAGGAGGTGGCATGAGCTAAATGGACAATATTGACTGGTGTCATGTGTATCCGAAATAACGAATGGAACTTTAGATCCATTCGTTATCAGAATTATCGAACAAATTGAATTAATTTACCCATGAGCCCGAACTATTATTGCATGTGACATCATCCGAATGAAACAAATGCATTTAGTAATTCCGTTATAACTTTTTTTTTATTCGTTGACATTCATTACTATGTTCATTTGAAGATTTGTAAATATCCAAATCCCGATAATGAAACTTTCGTAAAAAACAAAACAAAAAAAACAAATCATAATGAAATGAAACTCACATGTTTAGTACCATATAGCTTTTTGATATTTTTTATATGACAGAGGATGTTGGTACATTATGTCGTAGAAGTCTTATTACATAAGAACTGTGACAGAACGTCCCTACACTCCTCTTGAGTGCATTCGTCATATATAACTTCCTTCCAGTCTGGATATAGATATCAGATATTCCAACCGCTCCCAAGCACTAAACGAGACGACACTTGCTTAGTTGCTCAACATGGACTGTTTTATTACAAAGCCAAACTCACATTTATACACAGTAGGATAGAAGATCCCCCCTCCTGCTCATATTACTCTAACAATACACCTGTAACAACTTAACATAAACTAATTAACTAATCCCTTTAAGCAGCCAATGTGACTCATCAGGATTTCACTACAAGTCAGACTTGTTGTCACCGAGATAAACACAGTTGATTATAAATTATCATAATTACCACCACAAGACATTTCATCACAATAGCAGGAGACCACCAGTAACAGACGGACCGTCTCCTGCATTGTACAGAGGACAATGTGATCAGCTCTCTCAATTAACATCTTGAGTTCATGACACTAGCATCTGAGAGTGTATGTCCCAACAGCATGAGACCACACACATTATATATACACATATATACAGCATTGAATCTGACTGGGGTTCTCCTTCACCCTGTGCCCCTTAAAATCCAGGGCCCATAATCGGTTGGCAGGAGGCTCGCATTTAGTCCTCAAGAAAATCACATGTCCCTGTCAGTGTTGTGGGAGAAAGGCCGACTACCTCTTCTCTCAAGAAGGGCGAAGCTACTGTTGGTGCTGGGCAGAAGTTAGCAGAGTTCTGCCCTGTTGTCAGCACTTCAGGTTTGGGGATGACAATCTCCAGAGTTTCCACTGCCGATTCTCTGGCATGCTGCTGAACGTGTTCTAGCAGTTTCCTGTATGCCCTTTCCAGATGCTGTTCCTTCCTTAGCAAATCGCCCAGATCTGGTTTAAGCTCTGAGACCCCTGCAAGACCGCGCATAGCCTCTCTATATTCTCGCAGGTCCTCAAGGGTAGGTTCCCCTTCATCGCCAAACACAAAATGATCTGTAAGGCTCTCCCACAGCAATCCAGGGCCTCCAAAGTCATATCCCTCTGGAGAGCATTCTGTTGTCTCCCCTAAATATCCTGTTGTCTCCCCTAAATATCCCTGCTCTGCGTGCCATTGCAGAGCCCGATAATGATTGTCCAGCTCTATCTCCTGCTGGACCAGCCTGTCCAACTCAGTCACCCATTGCTCCTGGGGCTGCTCTCCCAGGAATGCCATCCGCAATGCCCGTTGGTCACTGGCCCGTTGCTCTTGGGTTGGAAAGCACTTGCCCTGTTTTATACCAGCGAGCTGGAGGGCTCCAATCCAGAGCTCCACCCGAATCTGCTGCCTGAGCTCCAGGTATTCCTCCTTAGACACAGTCCTTGTGTATGCTGCAAGGATGATCCGCAGCAGCCCCGGGAACTCTGATGCCAGGTCCATATCTCCGCTGGGGTGACCGAAGTCTGCTATCCTGATCTTGGATCCCGGTGGAGGTTTGGATGTCTCAGACTGCAGGAAGCACAATCCCACTGCTTGCCAACAATGTGACGGAACGTCCCTACACTCCTCTTGAGTGCGTTCGTCATATATAACTTCCTTCCAGTCTGGATATAGATATCAGATATTCCAACCGCTCCCAAGCACTAAACGAGACGACACTTGCTTAGTTGCTCAACATGGACTGTTTTATTACAAAGCCAAACTCACATTTATACACAGTAGGAGAGGAGATCCCCCCTCCTGCTCATATTACTCTAACAATACACCTGTAACAACTTAACATAAACTAATTAACTAATCCCTTTAAGCAGCCGATGTGACTCATCAGGATTTCACTACAAGTCAGACTTGTTGTCACCGAGATAAACACAGTTGATTATAAATTACCATAATTACCACCACAAGACATTTCATCACAATAGCAGGAGACCACCAGTAACAGACGGACCGTCTCCTGCATTGTACAGAGGACAATGTGATCAGCTCTCTCAATTAACATCTTGAGTTCATGACACTAGCATCTGAGAGTGTATGTCCCAACAGCATGAGACCCCACACATTATATATACACATATATACAGCATTGAATCTGACTGGGGTTCTCCTTCGCCCTGTGCCCCTTAAAATCCAGGGCCCATAATCGGTTGGCAGGAGGCTCACATTTAGTCCTCTCAAAAAGCCTGTGTCCCGGCTAGGTCTGTCACAAGAACCATGCCCTCCTTGTTTTCTAAAAAGCAGAACTGTGGATTTCCCAAAATACTAATACCCCTCTGGAGTCTTTATCTACTGAACCACCACCAGCTGGCCTGTGTCTCACTAATCTATATGTCAAACATCTATCTTTCAGTACTGTTTTGTGCACTGTGTCCCAATCTGTACATTACTGTATTATTAGGGACAACCTAAATTCCCCCGTTCTATGCAAATACTTTATTACATCTCTTGGCTCATCCAGTCACTTAATAGAATTTTCAAAAGAAACACACACACACATCCATAGACCTGTTCTTCAAAATGATGAAAATGGTGCAACAGAAATAGATAAAATTAACTTCTCTTATTTAAACCAGTTTTTTAAATATATTGTTGCAAGTGCTTTGTTATACCTGTTCGATAAGTGCAAATAATTGTCAGCTGGTAACTTCCTGTACTGCACTCTTATCAGCTATCTCTGATAACCACAAAACCCGCCCACTGTGTTAAAGACCAGGGTTTTTTTTTTTTTTTGTAGTCCTGTCCTATGGTGACTCTGCTGGATCTCCATTGATACATTATAGTGAGCATTGTCTCCACAGGACAGAAAGCGTGCTACTAACAGGATCACCAGGTGAACATAAAGAGTAAAAAATCCAGAAAGAAGAAAATGAATCCACATTTGAGGACTGGTAAGCTTCAAAAATATCTTTCAAAACAGAGCCCCCTCGTCCCCAATAAAGAAGAGGGAAGTCTAATGGGACCTTTAAACGTGCCTCAAGAAAAGTTACATATCATATAAAAATACAAATAAAAAATCTTTATTACCAAAGTTTAAAGCAGAATATAAGCATATTAGGATTATTGACAATCGTGGCAAAGAAGCATGTTAGTGGATCAACGCGTTTTGCTATAATTTTGCTTTCTCAGGATCCACGTGTGGTGTGCAGTTTGATAAACATTTTTCTTAGTGGTCTACAAAGAAAATTGCATTTATTATAAACATGTATTATACAACATCAAAACAAATTAAGTAACATCAAAAAATATTAATACATATATAAACAAACAAAGACGGAAAAACATATGTGCATTTGGATGGTGAGGGGAGGGAATGTTTATCTACTATTACGCCAGTTTTTTACATGATTGTCAATAATCCTTGTGCATGTCACTTAAAAGTGTTACTAAAACCACAACAGTAAAATCAGTCTGTAAATGCAGTAAAGCATGCTGCTTATACGCACTGTGGAACCCCAAGGGGTTAATCCTCTGCATTGTGTAAAAAGGCTGTTTGATCCTGTCTTTTCTGATACTCCCCTTATTCCACAGTCCCCAATCCATCTCCTGTGATAGACCAGACCATTTGGGACACTCTGCACATGTTCAGTTTGGTGAGTATTGCTAGAGAGTTTTTTTTTTTTTTTCTTGGGAGAGTGCATGTGAACAGCACAGGGCCAATCAGCACTGTCCAGACAGAGGGTCAAGGGTGCTGCAGCCTCATAGGACAATGAGGGTAGAATGATAACTCCTCCTACAAGCTTTAACCAGACACTGATAGAAGTCACAAGACTGTTATATACTTGTAGCACCCTCTAGGTAGGGAGGTGCTAGTGTGAGGATTTTTCTGGTAGAGTAGGTAAATTTAGGCAGGCCTAGCTGGTGGCTAGGCCTGTTTGTTTTCATTCTGGGCTGGGAGTGGCTCGGGCAGCAGCTGGTGACTCACAGGCAGCATCATTGTCCCCTCCCTCTTCTTTCTAGAAGGTGCTAGAAAATGAGGAGGAGAGGAGAGGTTGAGCGGCCTGGGGTATTCTAAGTAGCCTTCACCATTGCCCAACTTGGATTGGCGGGGGGCAGGCCTCCTTAAATACCTGGGGTCAGCCCAGCTGGCAAGGTGTTGTAGGGTGGAAGAGCTGGGGTGAGAGAGTATGGAGGCTGTCAGACCCACAGGGAGCTCCCCAGTCTGGGGGGATTGACCCTGGGCTGGGGCTCGGGTGCATCCAGGAGGAGTGACACGATTCTGGAAGGAGAGGCACATAAGAGAGGAAGTAGAGGACAGCGAGAAATAACACTTCTAAGAGTCTCCAGGGAGGACTACTGGTCTCAGCCGGGAGGGCTGGTGAGTGAGCACAGTCGGGAGGACTGGGGAGGCAAGCCTGAGAGAACTGGGAGATTGCAGTTTGAGATGGGTGCAGAAACAGAAGAGAAGACTGTGGGAAGGGCAGTGGAAAGAGGTCTCTGCAGCCAGGCTGGTTGGCAGGGCCTCAAGAGAGCTATCTGGGAGTGGTAGCTGAATAGAGGACAGCTAGCTCCTGAACTACTTCTATACCACAGGGGGCCGAGGTCCCTGCCTGCAAAATGCAGTTCATTGAGGCCTGGCTGAAGTAATGTCAGGTCTACCCATGCGTGCTAGCTATTCTGGAGGAGTAACAGTCTGCAGCAAGGGAAGTGCTGGAGGAGAAACGGTGTGCAGCAAGTGTTTGTGCCGGAGAGAAGATTGGAGTGTATATACTGGAGTTTATTTAGAAGTTCCAAACAAGTTTTTACTGAATATTCCTGAGCATCCCATAATCCCCAATTTCCTATCCAAATTTAATCCCCACGAATTAAAAAACAAAACAAAGCTATGGACTGGTCTTTGTCTCTGAGGGACTGAGAGATGGATGTCTGGCTGGGCAGGGTGACAGGTGAACCACTACATTCAGCAACCCCTACGGGGGCATGGCTACATACTGCTGATGGGAAAAGATATTTAGCAGTTTATATTTATTAAAATTATTGCATTTCCATGTTCTGTATACTGTGGGAGACCAGATATGGTGCATGCAGGGTCCTGGGTTTAGTAACACTTTAACCACTTCAGCCCCAGAAGATTTTACCCCCTTCCTGACCAGAGCACTTTTTGCGATTCAGCACTGCGTCGCTCTAACTGACAATTGCGCGGTCGTGCAACGCTGCACCCAAACAAAATTGATGTCCCTTTTTCCCCCACAAATAGAGCTTTCTTTTGGTGGTATTTGATCACCTCTGCGTTTTTTTTTTTTTTTTTTTTTTTTTTTTTTTTTTTGCGCTATAAACAAAAAAAGTGAAAATTTGGAAAAAAAAAAGCAATATTTTTTATTTTTTGCTATAATAAATATACCCCAAAAATATATAAAAAAACTTTTTTTTATTCCTCAGTTTTGGCCGATATGTATTCTTCTACATATTTTTGGTAAACAAAAATGCAATAAGCGTATATTAAATGGTTTGTGCAAAATTGATAGCGTCTACAAAATAGGGGCTAGTTTTATGGCATTTTTATTATTATAATTTTTTTATTAGTAATGGCAGTTATCTGCGATTTTTATTGTGACTGCGACATTATGGCGGACACATCGGACACTTTTGACACATTTTATGGGACCATTGTCATTTATACAGCGATCTGTGCTATAAAAATGCACTGATTACTGTGTAAATGACACGGGCAGGGAAGGGGTTAAGTGTGTCCTAGGGAGTGATTCTAACTGTGGGGGGGATGGGCTTCCACTCACATGACAGCGATCACTGCTCCCGATGACAGGGAGCAGTGATCTCTGTCATGTCACAAGGCAGAATGGGGAAATGCCTTGTTTACATAGGCACTTTCCCATTCTATGGCTCCATGACAAGATCACTGGGAGACTGGCGGACATTGAGTCCGTCGGTCCCGCTGGGACCTCCGTGAGTCCGATCGCGCGTCCCGTGAACTCGATCGCCTCGGGGATACCCGCGATCATCTCACGGGGAGGAAGAACGGGGAGATGCTAATGTAAACAAGCATCTCCCCGTTCTGCCTAGTGACAGTGTCACTGATCTCTGCTCCCTGTGATCGGAGCAGAGATCAGTGACGTGTCACACACAGCCACACCCCCCCACCATTAGAAACACTCCCCAGGGCTCACTCAACCCTTACACTGCCCCCTAGTGGTTAACCCCTTCACTGCCAGTGTCATTTACACAGGAATCAGTGCATTTGTATAGCACTGATTGCTGTTTAAATGAGAATGGTCCCAAAAATGTGTCAAAGGTGTCATAATGTCGCAATCATGATAAAAATCGCTGATTGCCGCCATTACTAGTAAAAAAAAACAATTATTAATAGAAATGCCGTAAAACTATCCCCTATTTTGTAAACGCTATAACTTTTGCGCAAACCAATCAATAAATGCTTATTGCAATTTTTTTTTACCAAGAATATGTAGAAGAATACATATTGGCCTAAATTGAGGAAAAAATTTTTTTTTATACTTTTTGGGGGATATTCATTATAGCAAAATGTAAAAAATAATGTGTTTTTTTTTCAAAATTGACGCTCTTTTTTTTGTTTATAGCGCAAAAAATAAAAACCGCAGAGGTGATCAAATACCACCAAAAGAAAGCTCTATTTGTGGGGGAAAAAAGTACGTAAATTTTGTTTGGGAGCCACGTCGCACGACCGCGCAATTGTCAGTTAAATTGACGAAGTGCCGAATCGCAAAAAGTGCTTTTGGCCTTTGGCCAGCAAAATGGTCCTGGGCTTAAGTGGTTAAAGTCCCATTATACCACCCTCCTCTTCATTGAGTAAAGGGGGGGGGGGGGGGGGTTGCACTGTTTTGAAAGAAAATTGAGGGATGGTGCCGCTGAGAGAAAATGTAATGTGTATAATCTGGGGGGCTCGACCACTTTTACCATTTTGGTTTAAGCCGCAGAATATTCAATTTTTGTTCATGGGTTTAGATCTGCTTGAATGTCAACTTCGGGTGTTTTATACACGCTTGGATATTACTTCATAACAAAGGAACTAATGTGTGTAACTTGTCTATTTCTAATTTCTTGATCTTCAGGGTATGTTTAAATTCTTGCAACATTTTTTCGCTTCAAAGCAGCATTGATGTCACATAATGTTTACTGGCCTCTTTTTAATAAGGTCACTTGCTTGATTTTTTACTAAGAAGCTTGCCAAATCATCCAAATTAGTCTGACCTAAATCTTTTTAAAATGATAACCCAGCTAATCAAAACAGCAGAGCAAGCTAAGCCAGTTAAAAAATAATCTGATGGAACAGTAACTACATGTTCTTTAATTGAAGTAGTTTATAGGAATTAAAATCTGTTAGGCCTGAACTAGGTAATGATATAAAGCCTATAGGTAAAAGGTGATGCGCAAGCAATAGTAACTCTGTATCTGACAAGCAGATTTAGTGTAATACCAATAGAATAATTACTCTTGGTGCAGGACTCCTGAAGTGGGTATCATTCTGAGTGGAAAATTTAGCGCTAATACTTTTAATAAAGTAAGTCAGTGAATGCGCTTTAATGAAAACCTGAGAGTGCAAAATATGGCGCAATTCTGCATCGAAACCAATCGGCTTCCATTTTTTTTGTCAAAGCTTATTTGAACAAGCCAAAGTTAGAATCTGAATTGGCTACCATCTCTCTGGTTTTAGTAAAACAACCCCAGTCTGTTTAGGTGTAAGGCCTGCTTCACACCTATGCAGGTTGCAGTTTGTATATTGCAGGTGCATTTTGCATTTTTCAAAAACCAGAAAAAAGTCCCTGGTCCTTTCCATAAAATGGCCAGATGTGAACATGACCCATATGAAACCATGTTAACTGCTTCTGGACCGCCCACCGCACATTTACTGCGACAGGGTGGCCTGGCTGCATGAAATAACGTACCTGTACGTTGTTCCCTCTTCGGGGTCTGGAGCGTGCACACGTGTGCCGCTGGCGGACCCGCTCCCACTTTGATGCGATGGCCGTCGGGGCCCATTGATCGTTCACTGGAGAGGCAGAACAGCCGTCTGCCTATGATAAACAAAGCAGACCGCCGTTCTGTCAGAGAGGAAGAGAGAGGTCTTGTGTTCCTGCTAATCAGGAACACATATCTCTCTTTTACTCCAGTTAAACCATCTCCAACACAGTTATAAATCATTCCCTAGGAGCGCACTTAACCCTTTAACCATTTCAGCCCCGGAAGATTTTACCCCCTTCCTGACCAGAGCACTTTTTGCAATTCAGCACTGAGTCGCTTTAACTGATAATTGCGCGGTTGTGCGACGTGGCTCCCAAACAAAATTGACGTCCTTTTTTTCCCACAAATAGAGCTTTCTTTTGGGGGTATTTGATCACCTCTGCGGTTTTTATTTTTTGTGCTATAAACAAAAAAATTGTGAAAAAACACATTATTTTTTACTTTTTGCTATAATAAATATCCCCAAAAAATATATTAAAAAAACATTTTTTTCCTCAGTTTAGTTCGAAAAAACGCAATAAGCATTTATTGATTGGTTTGCGCAAAAGTTATAGCGTCTACAAAATAGGGGATAATTTTATGGCATTTTTATTGATAATTTTATTTTTTACTAGTAATGGCGACAATCCAGTAATTTTTATTGTGACTGCGACATTATGGCGGACACATCGGACACTTTTGGTGTGATTTTGGGATCATTCACATTTATACAGGGATCGGTGCAATTAAAAATGCATTGATTACTGTGTAAATGTGACTGGCAGTGAAGAGGTTAACCACTAGGTGGCGCTGTAGGGGTTGTGTCCTAGGGAGTGATTCTAACTGTGGGGGGGGGGGTGCTGTGTGACACATCACTGATCACCGCTCCCGATTACAGGGAGCTGTGGTCAGTGACAGTGTCATTAGGCAGAACGGGGAGATGCTTGTTTACATTAGCATCTCTCTGTTCTTCCTCACTGTGAGACGATCGCGGGTATACCCGCGAACATAGAGTCCGCAGCACCCGCGATCACGGTCACGGAGCTCCCGACAAATGAGTGCACCTGCAAGCCACCTCTTAAAGGGCAACGTACAGGTACGTTAATCTGCCTGTACGTGCCCTTTTGCTGCAGTATATCTGCGTGAGGACGGTCGGGAAGCGATTAATTGCCCCTGATGTTAAGCTCTTCCCTGACAATGTCATTTATACAGTGACAGTGCATTTTTTTGTCTCACTGGTCCCCAAAAAGTGTCACTTAGTGTCCAATATGTCCGCCACAATGTTACAGTCCCACTAAAAAATCTCTGATCGCTGCGATATTTTGTAAAAATAAAAATGCCATAAAAATATCCCATAGTTTGTAGACACTAGAACTTTTGTGCAAACCAATCAATATTTGCTTATTGGATGTAACTGAATAAATATTGGCCTAAACGGATGAAGACATTCGATTTTTTTATTTTTTTTTATTGGATGTGTTTTATAGCAGAAAGTAAAAAATATAGTTTTTTTTTCAAAATCGTCGCTATTTTTATGTTTATAGCTCAAAAAATAAAAAATAATGCAGAGATGATCAAATACCACCAAAAGAAAACTCCATTTGTGGGGAAAAAAAGGACATTCATTTTATTACGGAACAGCGTCGCATGAATGCGCATTTGTCAGTTAAAGCAATGCAGTGCCGTATCACAAGAAATGGACTGGCAGTGGTCATGAAGGGGGTGAAACCTTCCGGAGCTGAAGTGGTTAACCACTTAAAGTGGAGTTCCGCCAAATTATTATTTATACTAAAATACTGCAGCTGCTGACTTTTAATATATGGACACTTACCTGTCCAGGACGCCCGCAATGTCGGCACCTGAAGCTGATCTGTCTCTCGGGTGGAGGCGCTGCCATCTTTGGTAAGGGAATCAGGAAGTGAAGTGAAGTCGTAGATATCTGCGGATACTGCGGCTATCTACACCCGGAAGTGGGAGCAAATACCTGGATTAGACAGGTATCTTCTCCCCCCTGAAAGGTGCCAAATTTGTCACACCAGAGGGGGTGGGGGATTACGAAAAGCGGAGGTTTCATTTTTTGGGTGGAACTTCGCTTTAAGGACCGAGCCTCTTTCTGAGATTTGGTGTTTACAAGTTAAAAACATTTTTTTCTGCTAGAAAATTACTTAGAAAAAATGTATATATAATGTTTGGGGGTCCTAACACCCTAACGAATAAAATGGGGGTCATTGCAATACTTTGTCACACCGTATTTGCACAGCAGTCTTACAAGCGCACTTTTTTTAATTAAAAAAATAGGACAACAGTAAAGTCAGCAAATTGATACTCAACATATCACGCTTCAAAATTGCGCCCGCTCGTGGAATGGTGACAAAATTTTACCCTCAAAAATCTCCATAGGCGACGTTTAAAAAATTCTACAGGTTGCATGTTTTGAGTTACAGAGGAAGTCTAGAGCTAGAATTATTGCTCTCACTCTAACGATCATGACGATACCTCACATGTGTGGTTTGAACATCGTTTTCATATGCGGGCGCTACTCTTGTATGCATTCGCTTCGGCGGGGCGGGGCGCATTTAAAAAGAAAAATGTTATTATTTATTTTACTTTTTATATTTTTACATTTTTACACTGTTCTTTTTATTTTTAAAAAAAATTGGCACTTTTGTTCCTATTACAAGGAATGTAAACATTCCTTATAATAGAAAAAAAACATGACAGGACCTCTTAAATATAAGATCTAGTGTCAAAAAGCCCTCAGATCTCATATTTACACAAAAATGCAATAAAAAAAATTAAATGTAATTTGAAACATTAAACAAAAAAAATGTCCCTTTTAGGAGCTATGGGCGGAAGTGACGTTTTGACGTCACTTCCGCCCTGCAGTGGTATGGAGACAGGTGGGGGCCATCTTCCCCTCACTCGTCTCCCATGTCTAACAGGACACAGGACCCGATTGCCTCCGCCGCCACCGGAGTGCTTCGGGAGGAGTGGCCCTCTCCTGCTGCCGATAAAAGTGATCTCACGGCGGACCTGCTGCAGAGACCACTTTTATCTGAAAGCGAACCGCCCGCTGAAGAAGAGAATACCGGGGTTATGGCAGCTATCTGCTGCCATAACAATGAAATTCCTCTTCAAAGTAGCGGCGTAAAACGATGGCGGGCGGTCCATAAGTGGTTAAACAGACTGTAGTGTGTTTCTGCAAAACTGAAAACGCGCTAAAACATGCATAGATGTGAATCAGGCCTTAAAGTTCCTGTTAGTGGTTAGGAAATGGTTAAAGGATCAAATTTAAAAACTATGGGGGCTGACTGCCTTTTCTCACCCTCCCCATCCTATACATAGAACCCACTATGGACCTCAGATTAATGGGCAACCTTCTCCATGGCTACACCAACTCCCATATCTCTCCACTGAGATGGTACATGCAACCTTTTTGCTAGAGAACCTATTCGAGAAGTCATCTGCTTGCAGATGAATGTTGGGATATGGCTTTAATTTGTTAGTGTATCTAAATCTGCTAGTCCATCTAAATCTGCTAGTCCATCTAATACTCCCTCCCCTCAAATTAACAATGCTGCTGTCCAAAGGTGCCCCTGCGCCTCTTCATCCAGAATGGGGGCGCTCTAATGCATGAGGTGAGTTACTGGCCAGATCGGGTGAAAACAAAGGGGAAAAAAAGCCTAAAAAAAAAATACAGCCACCATATCTAATGTTTCTCATTTATCAAGTATCAAGACAATGGTATACTGTTGGAATACCAAAAGCCAATTTCCAAGCTTTTGACACCTGTGAAGACAAACGTTTTATATGTTTGAATTTGAAACTAGGGTATCTCTTTGGTTTTAGGTTTAACAGAGTGCCCCATGGATCCTTCCAGATGCTTTTCCCCAAAACTGTATGTAGCACTGACCCCCGAAGGAGCTGCTGGTTTTATTTGGGCTTACCCTTACCTCACTTACTTGCTTCTCCATCTTGGGGATCCCATGGAAAGTGGCCCAAAGAAATGTTGAGACTGACACTGAATACTCTCTTGGGTTATTTATTTAGAAAAGAAGACAAAGTCTCGTAATAAAGGGTAGAGGGTTAGGGGTGAGTTCAGGTACTTTAGATTGCAGGGTGAAGTTACTAGAAGAATCCAGAGGATATTGCTGCTCCACAAAATGGATTCTATTACCCCCCGGATAGACCTCTCTCACTAGGCCTAGCAGCCGGTGGGATGCTCGGTAAAGTCTCTGCCACAGACTTGTAAGTTACACTTTAACGTCACTGAAGGATTGGATGAATTTTAAAGAACTACCATACGGTACCAGTTTCTCTCAGCTGATCCGGCGATACCGTATGAGTGTTGATCCAGGTTGCGTCCTCCAACTAAGTCTCCAGGCTCTTCAGAGAAGCCAGCCTTGCGCACGGCCTTCTCCTGAACGAGTCCTCCCCCGGGGTACTTCAGTTGCTGGGCATCTCCTTTCTCTTGAGACTGCACTGGACCTTCCTTGGATCAGCAGGCTCCGAACTTCAGTCAGGCCTGTCCCTTCAGTTGCGTGGCCTTGGGCTAGCCAGCCCCGAGACGCAGGATGCACGGTTCTGCACCCCAGGCCAGGAGGGCCACAGGGCTGGGTCAGGAGGACCACCAGAACCAAACGGACAGAAAATAATCCCCTGCCAACATGGCGTCGGTACCTTAAATACCCCCCCCCCCCCCAGAATGCACAGCAGGAGAACACTCCCACTGGGCTGATTCCGAGAGATAAGTGGCATTCAATGCACCCAGCTAGACTGCGGTTCTACTCTTGCTGGCGGTGACAACGACACCTGCAGCCAAGGAGAACCCAGTGCAACCCAGCTGGACTGGTACTGAAACCAAAAATTTGAAGCAATTAGCCTGAAACCCAACTGTGGCTTTAGTCAACTTAATTTGAGAGAAATAATAGCGCCTGCTCGTCAGGAGCCAGCGCCACATTTATATATCACAAGATATGGACATCTACTCAACAGCAACACATTTTTGGACAATCCCACCAAACGTGAAGGAACATGTCCATGCAAACTTGGAAGCAGCGAGGAGAGACCCCATGGACAAACTTGGCCAATGTCTGGGACACAATGTATAATGCACAATGTACCACAGCATTAACCGCCCTTAATGGTCTTCATGTTTATGCAGTAGTGGGCTAGGGTGTCCCAGATTTGACTCTATTCCAAAGTGTCTAAATGCCTATTTTGTACTCTTTCCCAGTCATCTGCATAGGAGAATAGGTGTTGACCCTACAATAGGAACAGAAATATAGCAAAAATAACTCCTTTGCTCTGAAAGTTGCGTAGGCAGTGGTGTGGTAGAGACTTTGAGGTGGGTGAGGAGTTCTGGGCTGTAGAGGTGAAGTAACTTTAAATTTGTAGATAATGAAAGATCCTATAAGGGGTCGGTAATTTATGGGGTTTTTTGTACACTGCAATATATTTTTACATTCAGTGTAAGGTGCCAGGGGGAAACCTATGGCCTTGGCCTTGGCCTTGGCCTGCCTGCCTGCATTTTCAGAACACGAGGGGGAAAGGTAAGCTCCAGTAAAATGAGGGAGGAAATTCTATGGCCAGGGGGAATGGCAAGCAGTAGCAAAGAGTAGAATTCTTTGGTTGTAGGCTGCCCATCCTTCCTTCAATTAGTACTGCTCCCCCTCAAAAAAAAAGAATAAAAAGAAAGGCAGGCGTAAAAGAAGAGTTAAAGGTGGAGACAGTAGACTAGTGAGAATTTGCTCTCTTATTCCTTCTCGTCCCCCTTATCTTTTTCCTTCTCTGCCACTTTCTCTTCCTTCACCTCCTCCTGTATTTCCTCCCAACCTATCCTACACCTTCATGTGGAGCATTCTATTTGCTCAAACGTATGGAAGAGGCAGCCTGGAGGCTAACATCCGCTGTCATAGATTGATGGTTCTGTTCTGTTTCTGGCAGGTGGCAGAGAAATCCAGCCACTTATAGCCTCTTGTATCTGGTGAGTTGTTGGGCCTAACTGGCATAGGACACTTCGTAAGTGAAGAAAAAAGCACTAGTTCTCATGCTGCGCCAGCAAGAGATGCCCCTGAATTAAATCTGACAAAGAACTGCTGCTGCAGAGCCTGTAACAAGAGGTTTTGATGTGATCACTCAAGAAAACATTCGCTGCAACTCCTTCTATATTTATCGTAAAGTTCCTGATTGTGTGGCCACCTAGTAAGATTTTCACAGCCCCAATACAATTTTGTTACACATTGTATTTATATATTTACAAAGATTTTAAATGTTTTTTTTATTTACCTTTTTAATAATTTTTTCTTTTAGGCCACCTCTGCCCTAATCAAGCAAACGGGCAGGGATCTCAATGTAAACTGTGAAACTATTGGCTGCTGGGAAGGATGCTGCAAGGGCTGATGTGATTGGATTTTGGGGATTTGCCATATTTGTTGGGAGTCCCCTGTCAATGCCCCTTCAGTCCTTGTTGGTCTCTTACTGTCTGTTTTCCTCCAGGGACAAGAGAGAGAGGTCAGGCAGCAACAAAAATAAATCATACAACCCTATATCTATAGGCTGCTTTACCTTCCCAACTTAATCTAAAAAACAAAATGACAGACAGACTTAAAAAGAGAGGTAGAGCTGCTGCCACATAGAGGTACCGTAGTTGGTGGTGAGCTTTGCTAATGTGACCTATTCCTCCACCCGTTGCTTTCCCTCCTCCTCCTCTTTACCTCTTCCTCCCCTGGCCTTTACCTCTTCCTCCCCTCGTCTTTACCTCTTCCTCCCCTCATCTTTACCTCTTCCTCCCCTCATCTTTACCTCTTCCTCCCCTCGCCTTTACCTCTTCCTCCCCTCGCCTTTACCTCTTCCTCCCCTCTTATTTCTACTCTTGTTCCCCTTCCTTCTTCATCCATTCCTATTTCATCCGCTCATCCTAAAGGATTATGACTTGAGGAGAGGCTCTGGGGAAATGCGGGAGAATTTCAGCCATATCATACATGGTGAAAACAACCCCCTTCCTCCAATCCTCCACCTCCTCCTGCTGCTCCTCCTTCCTTTCCTCTTCCACCTCATCCTCTTTCAATGTAATTATAATACAAGGAGAGGCTCTAGGGAGTTGGGTTTTTATGTGGAGAATAGTGCCTTACTGAATCACGCATATTGGTGAGGAATTGGTGAAAACAGCCCCCTTCCAATATTTCTTGACCTAAGCATCATGCATGCCCCATGTTTTCCCACCTGCCATCATTATTTTATATATTTTTTTAATGTTATTGAAATACTTACATGTTTTTATTTGTACATTTTTCCGCAAAAGGTCATCCCTGCCCTAGTCAAGCAGACACGCTAACTAACTAAAATTCTTACAAGTGATTATATCCAGGGTGTTAAAGATGTACCATTGGCTAAAGGTGGCCCAATATGCTCTCAAGGTACTAGCCTGCCCTGCTGCATGTCGTGACGAGAATTGTGTTCAGCAAGGAAAGGGGGGCTTAAAAAATCACTTCTGATAAAACAAATCAGACCTGGATCGGAGAGAACTACCAAACACCCACTGCAGATGTAAGTGACAGAATCAATACATTTATCTGAAATATGTTTAACTAAGAAAAAGCCAAACACACTTTGGGTTCATGCTTCCACCACCAAAAACTTAAAGTTGTAATCTTAACAGAAGAAAGGGAAAAAACCCAATTAATAGAAAAAAAAAGCAGCTAAGGTGTTGACAATTAAAGAGTTAGCTATCAGTTGCTGCAGACTAATAATCGTCCTTAACCACTTGGAAACCGCCTACCACAGATATACTGCGGCAGAGCAGACCCACGTATCACGTATATGTACGTGATCAAGCTCTTCTGGGTAGGGGGCGCGGGCGCGCCATCTCGGCTGTGCTGCCATTTGCTCCAGCACATGCCAATCAGCTGGTCTTGGCCATAAATCACAGCCGATTGGCTGAGTGAATGAAAGACGAGATCCCTGTGCTGGTAAACATCACAAGGCCCTCTACAGACAGCAGTGATGTGCCCTTGTTCTCCCTCCCTGCACAGCAGAGAGTAAAAAACGGTACAGTGCTTAGTGAAAACAACACACAGTACACACATTACACTTTGTTAGGCACACAGTTAACGAGGAAGTAAAGCCTCCTCAAAAAAAAACAAAAAAACGGAACCTGCAAGGCAAAGGCATAATGAGCTAGTATTATAAAAGAAAAAATGTGCAGCGCAAAAAGTGAAATTAAGATAAAATAACATAACATAAAAGTTCATATCCAACAAATGATGCGAAGTGATGTGGATGAGAACACCCAGTGACTGTCAATCATCAATCGAATATTGCAGTGATAAATCCTCCACCATATGAATAAAATACTCTTACCAGATGTGATAAGTAAAAACGCATGGACCCAATGAGGGATAAAACGTGAGACACCGATCTGGCCAATCCGAGACTCAATCTGGAGCTGTATGCTGATCAGGAACGATCCAAGATGTCCTTAGGTTGAAGATGCAGCTTCAAACAGGATGTAGTCATACAAGTGTGATGCCCAGAAAAAAGAGAGGAATGCGATCTAAGTGCACACTGTCATCTTCATTTATTTAAAAAATGTAGCAAAATTAAACAGGAACATGCTCTCATAAGAGCAGCGCACTGAAAGTGTATACTAGAAATAGCCAGTCTCTGAAGCTCCAAGAGCGCAAAGAGATACACTGAAGCGCAATGGAAATAAACAAAAAAGATTTGCCAAAAACAGACAAAAAACTTTGTAGTATAAAGACACAGCACGGTGTACAGCCACTGTATGCAGTGATGAGAGGCGGGTGATGCGGTAACTCCACCCCCGTACGTACGTTACGTCTCCAGGACTTCGTCAGCGGTGGGACCACCCACCTCATCACTGCATACAGTGGCTGCACACCGTGCTGTGTCTTTATACTACAAAGTTTTTTGTCTGTTTTTGGCAAATCTTTTTTGTTTATTTCCATTGCGCTTCAGTGTATCTCTTTGCGCTCTTGGAGCTTCAGAGACTGGCTATTTCTAGTATACACTTTCAGTGCGCTGCTCTTATGAGAGCATGTTCCTGTTTAATTTTGCTACATTTTTTAAATAAATGAAGATGACAGTGTGCACTTAGATCGCATTCCTCTCTTTTTTCTGGGCATCACACTTGTATGACTACATCCTGTTTGAAGCTGCATCTTCAACCTAAGGACATCTTGGATCGTTCCTGATCAGCATACAGCTCCAGATTGAGTCTCGGATTGGCCAGATCGGTGTCTCACGTTTTATCCCTCATTGGGTGTGAATGCACAAATAGGATCAGTAGTCAGCGGATCCTACCACCTTCTACGCCTGCTACGTAGACTCATCCCCTTCATTCCAGAAAAGGACAAAGCCGTAGTGGTAGGAACAATCATCAACTCTCGACTCGACTACGCAAACTCCCTCTACATAGGACTACCTAAATTCCAGATTGCACGACTACAAGTCGTTCAAAACATGGCAGCAAGACTAGTCACAGGAAAAAAACCATGGGAATCCATCTCCCCATCCCTGAGGACCCTCCATTGGCTACCTGTAAAGAATCGGATCACATTCAAGACCCTCTGCTTGACCCACAAATGCACACAAGGAGATGCTCCTCAATACTTATGCGAAAAAATACAACACTACACCCCCAATCGCAACCTCCGATCTAACGACCAAAACCTCCTCCTTGTCCCCAAATCCCGGTACAAGTCAAGGGGAGAACGAAGATTTGCAGTCCAAGGACCACGGCTATGGAACGCTCTACCTACGAACATCCGCTTGGAAAAAGACCATCGGGCCTTCAGGAAAAAACTCAAGACCTACCTCTTCTAAGAAGGAATCAACGCAGGTCGGATCAAGCGCCTTGAGGCGATTCAGTTCGCAGTTGCAGCGCTATACAAATCATTCATTCATTCATTCATTCATTCATTGGGTCCATGTGTTTTTACTTATCGCATCTGGTAAGAGTATTTTATTCGTATGGTGGAGGATTTATCACTGCAATATTCGATTGATGATTGACAGTCACTGGGTGTTCTCATCCACATCGCTTCGCATCATTTGTTGGATATGAACTTTTATGTTATGTTATTTTATCTTAATTTCACTTTTTGCGCTGCACATTTTTTCTTTTATATTACACTGTGAGGGATTTTGTGGTTTACCTTTTTGTGTTCAGCTTGCATTTGTTAGTTTTAATTAATTTCAGGTTTGCGCTGATTGTTCCTTATATAATAATGAGCTAGTATGCATAGCATACTAGCTCATTATGAATAACTTGCCTGAGAACGAAGCCCCCGAAGCGGTCCTCATCCACGACCTTCTCCGGCGCCATCAAGCCCGGAGTGACTTCCGGGTCTCGCCGCTCCAGCGCTATCATTCGCTGGATCGGCGATGACGTCATTCTCGTGCATGCGCACGAAAGTGGCATATCGCCGTGATCTCGGCATGCGAAGTGCGCCTGCGCGCCGCTGTCTACGGCGCATGCGCCGTAGACAGCAATGCCTTTTTTTTTCTAAATATCTCCTAAACCATGTAGGTTTAGGAGATATTATTTATTGGACCTACAGGTAAGCCTTAATCTAGGCTTACCTGTAGGCCAAAGTGCCTTGTAAGGTTTTACAACCACTTTAACATTTTGATTGCCCTAGATGTTAACCCCTTCCCAGTCACTGTCATTAGTACAGTGGCAGTGTATAGTATTAGCACTAATCGCTGTATTAGTGTCACTGGAGATGTCAGTGTCATTTAGTCAGTTCCCACCCAGTGTCAGCATCAGATTGTTCGCCGCACTATCACAGTCCCACTTGAAGTCACTGATCGCCACCATTAGTGGTTTAAAAAAATAAATTACAGTATCTATACGTTTGTAGACGCTATACTTTTTACGCAAACCAATAAATATACACTTATTGGGATTTTTTTTTACCAAAGGCATAGAATACATTTTGGCCTAAATTTATGACGAAACTTGATTTTTTTACATTTTTATTGGATATTTCTATAGCAGAAAGTAAAAAATGTTGTCCAAATTTCTGGTCTTTTTTTGTTTATATAATAAAACACCCAGTGGTGATCACATAAATACCACCAAAAGAAAGCTCTATTTGTGTTAAAAAAAAAATTATATAAATTTTGTTTAGGTACAGCGCTGCATGACCAGTTAAAGTAACGCAGTGCTAAATAGCAAAAAACACACTGGTCATGAAGGGGATAAAACCTTCCGGAGCTGACGTCGTTAAAGTGGAAGTAAACACTCTCAATCAACATTAACCACTTTTCCCCCTTAACGACCAGACCATTTTTTGTGATACGTCACTGCGTCGCTTTAACTGACAATTGCGTGGCCGTGCAACGATGTACCCAAACAAAATTGGCATCCTTTTTTTACCACAAATAGAGCTTTCTTTTGGTGGTATTTGATCACCTCTGTGGTTTTTATTTTTTCCGCTATAAACAAAAAAAGAGCAACGATTTGGAAACAAAAACATAATTTTATACTTTTTGCTATAATAAATATCCCCAAAAAAATAAAAAAAATAAAATATCCTCATCAGTTTAGGCCGATATGTATTCTTTTACATATTTTTGGTAAAAAAATATCGCAATAAGTGTATATTGATTGGTTTGCACAAAAGTTATTGCATCTACAAAAATAGGGGATATATTTATGGCATTTTTTTTTTTTTTTTACTAATAATGGCGGCGATCTGCGATTTTTTTTTGCGGGACTGCGACATTGTGGCAGACAGATTGGACATTTTTGACACTTTTTGGGACTATTGACATTTATACAGCGAACAGTGCTATAAAAATGAACTGATTACTGTGTTAATGTCACTGGTAGGGAAGGGGTTAACACTAGGGGGCAATCAAGGGCTTAAATGTGTTCCCTCATGTGTGTTCCTAACTGTGGGGGGATGGGACTGACTAGAGGAGGAGACAGATCGCTGTTCCTCATTACTAGGAACATCAGAGCTGTCTCTTCTCTGCTGTCAGAATGGGGTTCTGTGTGTTTACATACACACATTGCCGCTCTGGCTCCCGTGTGCCCCACGCATCTGATCCCCTGCCTTGCAGTGAGCGAGCACGCCTGCTATCGCCCTCAAATGTGCCTATGGTGATTTGCAGGATCGTGCCAACCTGCCGCAGTATAATAACGGTGGCTGGTCGGCAAGTGGTTAACAATTTTTGCTACTTTATGCTGCTAGTCTTAGTAAATAGATAGGAAAGTATATTATTTACTTGTTCTAAACATTATTATTTTTTTTTTACATTTCTTTAGTTGCTTTCTGGTTCTGGCCTAGGCTAAAATTATGTCAAACATCCCAGGAGTCTACATGGGAATGTTTTTTCTTTTATCCGGAGAGGGAAGGAGGGGCTTTCTCAGCTAAGCTCACCCCCCCCTTCTGCATGCCTGAGCTATGGGCAGATAGATTCTGTGCGTTTCAGGAAGTAAATGCTACATGAATCATCTGCCTATACTCAAGAGATTGCCATGGCTAGAAATGGGTGTTTCTTAAAGTGATTTGCTTTGAATATTAAAATTAATTAAATCGAGTTTTCAGTATGTGGTGCTCAGATATAGTTAAGTTCCACTTAATCTTACAGATCTGGACACACAGGCAGGGCACATTGGGATATGTACCCCAGCGCTGTAATTTACAGAGCTCAAGCATAGTTTAATCACCACTAAAATCTCATATATGCTTAACAAGATAATATCACCTGGAGAGCGTTTATATTTTAATTGCTAGCTTTCCTGAAAACAACAGCTGGTGATACTGATATTAAAGTGTAAAGGCACCATTCTATTCATGAAGGAAAAAAACCTTCTGTGTGTGTGGCAGCTCCCCCAGCCCCCTTAATACTTATCTGAGCTTCCTCTTGATCTAGCGATGTCCACAAGAGCCTTGGCTCTCCGGGGACTCACACTTCTAAATGGCCATTGGCTCCAGCTGCTGTCAATCACAGCCAGTGAGCCAATCAGGAGATGGAGGAGGCGGGGCCGAGTCATGGCTCCAAGTGTGAATGAACACACAGAGCTGCAGCTCGGCAGCACGCTTGCTTGGGTGCCCCCCCCAACAAGCTGCTTGCTGGGGGGGGCACTTGACAAGAGAGAGGGAACAGGAGCTGCCAGTGTGGGACCTGAGAGGAGGAGGATCCGCCCTGCTCTGTGAAAAAAACCCTACACAGAGCAGGTATGACATGTTTATTTATTTAAAAAAAACAAAAAAAAACAAGACTTTAATGCCGCTTTACGATTATTTTTTGAATCCTTCGTGTTATGGGATCACAATGCTGTTCCCCTCCTAATCTCCTGCCTGTAAATAACCCTGTCACATGCTCACTCAAAGGAAATTATAAGATGCCTTGCTGATGTAGTGTTAGGCAGGGTTACTAACAAATTTTGTTTGCTCTGCGGTAACCAGCCTGGCTGATTATTAGGGAGATCCACTGAACTTTTCCTATATCTGGGTTCGATGTACCTCTCTTCTGTCACTAGGTGGCATTGTTACCTGTGGCATTAGATTGACAAGGGCTTAGTAAATCCAGACTAGGAGTGGATGGGTTGTCTCAGCCAATTGGCAGGGATTTATTTGCATGTATGGAAAAAAGTTGCGCTATCCAGGTATGTAAAGCCGCTGCTCAAAAATGTTATACTACATAAATCAGAATTGCGTGTGAAAAGGAGCTGCGCTAAATAATGAAAACACCCAAGATGGTGTATGTGCTATCTCACACACAAACAGAAGGTAAGAGTGAAAAAGGCTGATAGACCGAGGCTTGATAGATTTGTTATTGTATATAATGCGGTGCGTCATGACGCAGCCCGTGCCCCGTGACGACGTCCGTTGATGACGAAACGCGTAGGGAGGAGGAGCTACGTCCTGACGCTACCGCAGTACGACGTGATCCCATTGCTACGGGCTGTATCTGCGAGACCGGCCGGCTCGCTTTATGCCTTTTATTGATTGCTACACTGTAAGTGTTTAACTTTCAAATAAATTACCCCTGGATTTTACACTATGCGAGCTCTCTTTGATTCCCCTGGGTTCCAACTCGAAACTGGTCACTGAGATCGATCCCTAGCTGATATCAGAGAAGGATCCTGGGTTGGGAGTTACTTTGGACGAGCCATCCTGATCGGCAGGATATCAGACGTTCCCCACAGTCCACCCCTGGCTAGGGTTGAGAGCCACCCGCTTAAACGGTCCCCCTAAAAAGGGACCATTTAGTTCCGGTAAGGAGACAAGTTTGCCCTATGGTGGAGGTCTTCACACTTTTTCTTGGTGTTATACAAGTCACTTCTATCCAATTATATCTGGAGTTGTTATAGAGACTGTTTATTGCACGGAACTCATTTTTGCTTCATTGTGCATTTCAAGACGCACCAACTTTTTTTAGAATCTCATTTGCAATTAATCTTGTATTTTCGGTGAAACAGTTGTAATTCAACCTTATAGGGATTGTGTTAACCCATACTCTGAGGACTATACTTATATTTTGTCATTTGTGTAAACACTGGCAGCTCAGCAGGGTGTTTATTGTTAGAACGTAAAATTTTTTTTTTTCTTTCTCTATTGAATTTTTTATGTCACTCAGGTTCACCGACTGTATCCCTTGGTATACAGTTTGCACTAACTTTGTGTCTCACGGCATATAGTTTGTATTTATCTTTAGGCTCAATTTATATTTTATGATATCATATGCTCTGTAGGGTGTTTATTAATTTTTCACAAAAGTTTTTTACACCTATATTGCATAATACATGATAGTATGTCACTAAATGCTCTATAGGTTGTTTATCAATCCCACAAATTTGTTCACACTTATTCTGCACACACTATCCTTTTTCCAAAAAAGTCACACCTATAGAGGCTGCTTCTAGAGAGCCTCTTTCAACATAAGTTTAATTTCTTCAATAGTTGAACAGCCCTGCCGGGTGTTCATTAGGGTGTTCACTAACTCTCACAAAGTTTTTTCACCTATATTGCATAATATATAATAATATGTCAGTAAATGCTCTGTAGGGTGTTTATTAACTTCACAAAAAAAACCTTTTTTTATATATATATTTTGCATATACAACCCTTTTTCTAGAAAATCACACCAATACAGGTTGCTTTTTACAGAGTCTCTCGTGATATATGCATACTAATCACAAACCTGAACAGCCCTACCTGGGTGTTTATTCAAAAAAAAACTTTTTTCTAGTCATACCAACAGAGGCTGTCTTGATAGAGTTTCTGTTGTACATGCACAGAAGGGATTTATTTGCTCTTGGCCTGCTGGGAGAGCCTATTTATTTGGGAGGGGTCAGGTGATCAGGGTTCGGTGACACCTGGATGGCTGTCTGGTTGGACGTGTGTTGAGAAGCTCCCGGCTGCTAGGCCAGAAGCCTGAGGCCTATCCAGGAGTACCTGGCTGCTAGGCGGTCTGAGGCCTACAGGTTGGAAGCAAGCAGTGCAGGATTGGGGCTCCAGGCTTGGGGCCCAACCAAGTTGCAGGGGGTTCTGCCGGCTGGACAACCAAGTAGTTGCCACAGGTGAAGGAAAGCAGTTGCCGTCAGAGACAACCACTCCTATCACCAGAAGCAAGCGAGAACCAGACCCATAGGTAAAGGGGACACCGTTGACAGCAAGGGAAGTCTCTCCTGTTATCAGAGGCCAGGTTCTGTGGAGACTGAAGAAGTACTAGAGCAGCCTTTTTCACTAGCCGGGGACGGTGAAGAAGTTGGGAAAGCTTCAGCAGAGTCAAGTCAGGGACCCAGCGGAACAGTGTGGGTGACGCTTGCAGAGGATTCAGCAGGTTAGCTGAAGAGCCAAGTCAGGGACCCAGGGACAGTGTGGGTGACACTTGAAAGCCACAGCGGGATAGTTGTGAAGGAGCTCAATGGATCCAGTGGCAGTTGGGATCTGAAGAGTCTAGTGAGAGACTGGGAGCTCAGTGAGATCTACAATGAGATGCTGTGAGTTGTGATCTGTTGAAGTTACCAGATCAGTTTCTATAGGAGACAGCGGTCTACAGATAGTTTTCTGCAATTCAGCTTAAAGGCCCTTAAACTGTATAGCTGTTCTTCTATTCCTATTTTTGTCTTGAAATCTGCCAAGTATATTGCATCTGCCTAAGGGTGTTCAGGCCCTAACTCTCTCTCCCCAGTTCTATTAAGAGAAAATAAATCTTTTTTTGCATTCTCAAATTGTCTCCAACTACACCAGACCCACTATGCCTAGTAACCCACACTGTGAAGATGGATGTCAGCTCTCCCTGACTTTGGAGGTCACCGTTAGGCCTTTGGAGGTAGGGGATGCCGCTACACTGATACACATTGCGCAGGCCATATTTCACTGTTTCGCTTTTTAACTGGGAACTTTGGAAATTGATGGTCAGCTTAATTGAAAGCCCTACGCCATTCATTCACAGTCCTCTGTGAATGGGAATCTACGAGTCCCGAAAGCCTTTGCACCTGTTGACTTGTAGTTTCAATTAACTACCATGGTGCTGTTGAGCCCTCTGGTAGTTCATTCATTTTTCCTGTCAGTATGTATCTGCCTGGCTGTACGAGGAGCACCCGCTCCCGCGATCAGCAGACTCCAATAAATAAAAAAAAGTGCACATTTTTTACCTGCAAAAAATGTTAATTTTTTATTTAACTTTTTAACTTCTTCAGATCCGCGCTATAGCCGAAATAATGGCTACAGCGTGGACCTACTTTGCCAGGAGGGCGCCAATAGATTACAGAAAGGCGCACTCTGTAATCAGCAAGTCTATGAGACTCGGCTGATCACAGATCAGAGTAAGGGGTCGATCCTGACCCCTTACCACGTGATCAGCTGTCAGCCAATGACAGCTAATCATGTGATGTAAACAGAGCCGGTAATCGGCAATTTTTTCTCCTCGCGCTGATAGCAAGAGGAGAAAAAAAAAAGCCGATCACTGTGCCTGCCTGTGCCACCTGCCAGTGCCACCTACCAGTGCACAACAGTGTCACCTATCAGTGCCCACAGTGCCAAATATCAGTGTCACCAATCAATGCCTCATCAACAGTGCTGCCCATCAGTGTCACCTACCAGTGCCCATCAGTGTCACCCACCAGTGCCCATCAGGGCCGCCTCATCAGCGCATATCAATAAAGGAGAAAAATTACCTGTTTGCAAAATTTTTATAACAAACTATGAAACATGATTTATTTATTTTTTTCAAAATTGTTCATCTTTTTTTTGTTTGTTTAGCAAAAAATAAAACCCCAGTGGTGATTTGTGTGAAAAAAAAAATGATAAAAATGTCATTTGGGTACAGTGTTATATGACCATGCAATTGTCATTCAAAATGCATCAGCACTGAAAGCTGAAGATTGGTCTGGGCAAGAGGGGGGGGGGGGGGGGGGGTTTAAGTGGCCAGTGAGCAAGTGGTTAAAGATGAACTTACCCTTTAAGCTGTCATTAGCTATGCTAGCGTGGCATTGAGGGAAACCAACATTAACACAAAGACCTTCTATGCACATAATACCAGCACTGACAATTTGTCAGCAGTGAAATAACACCATTTTAACTATGGGGTTGACTCCCAGTGAAAGCGTGTATATTCATTATGTGAAAATAGGGCACATATGGAATGAACATAGGCTATACCCTGTGCAGCTCAAATGTAAATCATTTTAAAACGTAAACTACTGCATTTGGCCACTAGATGGCTATTTCTTTAACAATCAACTGCTTTGTGAATCATTACTGAATTTTGTGGAAATGTTTTTTTATTTAGAGCAGCTAACAGCTTTTAATGCTCACATCAAGCAGACAGATTCTTTATTTCTTCCAATACATCATCATGAGAGATTAAGGTGCTACGAGGTTGTTGTGGTCTACGAAACCTATGCTTTATTTAGAGTTTTCTTCTAGGCTTATCTAAAAATCCAGAGCCAAAAGCCAAAACTGAAGAGCAAAGATCAAGAACCCGCAACAGCTAGATTTCCTTGTAATGCAAGCAGGTTACATCACCTTTCTTGTGGTTTACTGAAACAGACTGCTTGATAAATAAGGCCCATTGTTTGGGCGCCAAAGCCATTTACATGCCAGATGACTTACATTGTTTGCACTGTTGAGATTACCATTTTCTCAGTGTAACTTGCACTTATATGCCAATTATTGCTAAGTCTCATTCTAGTTCCATTCAAGCTAAGCCAATTGCTACAATTACTACCTATTTTGGGGTCCTCTGAGGATGATTTCTTGGAAGTGACCCAAACCTTTTGTTGTACCTCACAAACAGCCAGCCTGATGTGCAGAAACAGAGCTCGAAAACTGAGCAGAAGTCACTCATTCTGGCAGTGAGCTGGTCTCATAAAAGCGCATTTCCTGTAAGCGCCACATGAGGGAGCAACAAGTTAAAGAGTGGGATGTAATGGCACTGCAATCAGAGACTATTTATATGTAAATGGAGTTGCTGCATTGTAGCTCTGCTATACACTTTTTATATATAGCATTCCTACAGTATGTGAATCACAGCCATTATATGCAAAGTGCGCCTTTGCAGAATGTTGCATGTCAGAATCACCAAAAAAAAATAAAAAATCCGGCCTCCTCCATCACCTAATAGCCGACCAATCACTCTCCTTTTTTGTTAGATGGTAAGAAGTGACACTTAACTCTGGTTTAAAAAAATATATCCAATTCAGGTATGTGTTCTTAACCCAAAAATGTACTTTTTACTGATCTCAGACTTCTCCAAATCCCCATATATTATTTTTTTTTTCTAATCTAACTTCCAGAAATGGGCTTTGGGCTGTGGGCTATAGATTTTTGGCTGTGGGCTAAAGTATTGATTTGGGAGTTAATGGAGGATGAAAGAAGGAGGCAAAAACATACAGAGACAATTTCATGAAAAATACTTTACAAGGACATTAACTAGAATCTCTCTCTCTCTCTCTCTCTCTCTCTCTCTCTCTCTCTCTCTCTCTCTCTCTCTCTCTCTCTCTCTATATATATATATATATATATATATATATATATATATATATATATATAAAATCTACATTACAATTCAAACTGTAGCACTGACGTAAGTCATTTTTTTTCCACAGTAGCGTGACAATCCCTCCACCTCCGGTCTAACTAATCACTCTCACCTTATGGCATTGACCCCTGTGCAAACAGGTGGTCATGCAAGCGGGTATCAAAAGGGTTAACATGGACCATAAACTTCTCTCACGTCTCCTTAGATCTCAGCAAGAATGCCAGGTCATGGGTAGAAAGAAAAGATCTAAGTGCTCACCGCTTAAGTATAAGATTACATTTTTGTGTTCAAAACACACAAAACACAAACTACTCACATAAAGATGATAAAAACACAGCATGTAAAGCCGACAATCGTGTTAGTTCCGTAGGGCAGCAGCGGGTGACGTCATGCGTAACTTCTCCCCCGTACACGCTACGTTCAATCAGAACTTCAATGTCACCGGACTCCTCCCCCTTCCCTCCGTTAGCAGACGGAGGCACTTGGGGAAGGGGGGAGGAGTGACGTCTGTCCGTGACGTCACCGGATCTCTGACGGAACTCCCTGAAGACCCAGAAGCCGGCAGAGAGGTGAGTACCAATCAAAAGAATTTTGATTGATCAAAAAAATGAATGATTAATCGAGGAATTAATCTTTAATTTCCACAGCCCTAATATATATATATATATTAACGTACCTGTACATTGCCCTTTAAGACGCGGCATTGTGGGCGCGCCAAAAGCTCTGTGAGTGTGATCGCGGGTCCCGCGGACTCTATGTCCGCGGAGATCGTCTCACAGAGAGGAAGAACAGGGAAATGCTGATGTAAACAAGCATTTCCCCGTTCTGCCTAATGACACTGTCACTGATCACAGCTCCCTGCAATCGGGAGCGGTGATTAGTGTCGTGTCACACATAGCCACAATGTTACAATCACTCCCTAGGACACACTTAACTCCTACACCGCCACCTAGTGGTTAACCCCTTCACTGACAGTCACATTTACACAGTAATCAGTGAATTTTTAATCACACTGATCGCTGTATAAATGTGAATGGTCCCAAAATAGCGCCAAAAGTGTCCGATCTGTTTGCCATAATGTCGCAGTCACGATAAAAATCGCTGATCGCCGCCATTACTAGTAAAAAGAAATTATTAATAAATGCCATAAAACTATCCTCTATTTTGTAGACGCTATAACTTTTGCGCAAAACAATAAATAAACGCTTATTGTGATTTTTACAGTATTATAGCAAAAAGTAAAAAATAATGCGTTTTTAAAAAAAAATTGCTGCTACTTTTTGTTTATAGCGTAAAAAACTGCAGAGGTGATCAAATACCACCAAAAGAAAGCTCTATTTGTGGGGAAAAAAGGACGTCAATTTTGTTTGGGAGCAACGTCGTGCGACTGCGCAATTGTCAGTTAAAGCGACGCAGTGCCGAATCGCAAAAAGTGCTTTGGTCTTTTGCCAGCCAAATGGTCCGGGGCTTAAGTGGTTAAAGTGGTTATGCATCCAGCGTTCTTTCTGAACGCACATTCAGTGTTGCTGGAGGGTTTGTAACTGATCACAGAGTGTGCCTGTCCACAGACTCTGTTGATCGATTCACATTCATAAAAATGAATCAGTCTTGGTCTTTGATCACCAGCTACCAAGCACCTGATGCTGATGTAACCAAATTATTTTTCTATGGATGTGGGATCCCTTGATGACTGCTGAGTGACTATCCTATTATGCTGAGTGCCTATCCTATTCCTCCTCAACTTTCATGACGATGACGTCTAAGAATATTTTTGGTTCAGGACACCACCACCACTACCTAAGGCCCAATTTTTCTGCCCCTGTTTAATTACATTTTTTGATCAAATATTTAACAGCAGGGCTCGTTCCTGTGCTCAACAAGAGTATCTGTGAGGGGTTGTAGTGTTGTGGCACCACCGCCTAAGGCCCAATTTTTCTGCCCCTGTTTAATTACAATTTTTGATCTAATATTTCACAACAGGGCCCGTTCCTGCGCTCAACAAAAGTATCTGTGAGGCTTTACAGTGTTGTGCCACCACAATTATTCTGCCCCTGTTTAACAGGGGGATGTAATTACAATTCTTGATATAATATTTCACAGCAGGGCCCATTCCAGCACACCAAGAGTACCTGTGAGGGCTTACAGTGTTCTGGTACCACCAACACCTAAGGCCCAATTTTCCACAGAGTGTATAGGGCATGCCATATAGTATATACAGGCGGCCCCTATTTTCAAACATTTGACTTACAAACGACTCCTACTTACAAACGGAGGAAGACAACAGGAAGTGAGAGAAAATCTACCCCTAGGAAGGGAAATTCTCTCCTGTAAGAGTTAATATGGGAAAAAGGTGTCTCCACTGATGCTTTATCACCAATCCTTGTTTCCCTAATAACCCAAAATCCAATTGTCATTGGGACAGAAAGTAAGGTGAAATCTTCTGAACAGGTGCACAGACAGCAAAACAAATGTTACAGGGGTAATGATAACCCTTCCATATGTTATCCAAAAAGCTTAAAAATAGATTTTTTGGCTGGAGCTACACTACAAAATGTAGCTGTTCCAAATTACAAACAGATTCAACTTAAAGTGATGTGCCCATTAAAAAAAATAAAAGTCAGCAACTACAAATACTGCAGCTGCTGACTTTTACTAATTGGACACTTACCTGTCCCAGGGTTCATCGATACGGGGGATCGAAGCCCCGCTTGTCTCCCCCTCTGTTCGGCGGCGCCGGCATTGTGACTGTGGGCGCTTGGCTGTGGCTTCACAGCCTGGCACCCACTGCACATGCGTGAGCGGCGCTGCGCGCCGTGAGTGGCTGCGCAATCATCTGGGACCTGTCACGTGTCCCAGATGATTGACAGAAGAGAGGGGGCAGAGCTGAGCCCTTCCTGCGCCAAGGGGAAGTGATGTCTAAGGCACTAAAGGAGGCAGACTACGAGGGACCCCCTAGCAACAGCCATTTAGAGGTGAGTTAAAAAAAAAATTCCAAATTTTTTTTTTTTTTTTTTAGGAATATTAATGCTTTTTTTGGGGGGGGGGGGGGCAATTCCACTTTAAGAACAAATCTACAGTCCCCATCTTGTTTGTAACCCGGTTGCCGCCTGTATACTGCTGCTGTTCAGAGTATATGGGGCCTGGGGGGGCCCACGCCTTTTTATTTTTTATTTTGGTGCAGGTTCGCCTTAATATCCATACCAGACCCAAAGGGCCTGGTAATGGGCTGGGGGGGGGGGGGGGGGCAACATTATATTATAGCCGCAAGCAGTTTTAAATTACTTTTTTTCCTTTAGAAATGTCATTTTGTGCAGGGACTGTTCTAAACACAGAAAAAATGCGCCACTTTACAGCAATACTTTAGACACCCCCCAGGCACAATATTTAAAGGAATATTACACTTTTATTGTTTCACTTTAAGAATCATTAAAATCACTGCTCCCGAAGAAACTGCAGTTTTTAGAACTTTTTTCTTGCATCCCCTGGGGCAGGACCCGGGTAATAACTTGCATATTAGCCTTTAAAATTAGCACTTTAGATTTTTCACGTTCGAGTCCCATAGACTTTAACGGGGTTTGCGTGTTCGCACAAATTTTTGGTCTGTTCTGATCTTCTCCCGGGTGTTCGGCTCATCCCTACCTATAAAGGCTTTTAACCTGTTGCCGACCGCCCACCGTCGTATGACGGTGGATTGGTGCAGCTCTTGTGGCGGGCCGCCGTCATATGACGTCGCTAGCTTTGCGGCCACTAGGGGTAGTAACTGTCAGAGGAGAGGAGACCGATGGTGTGTCCCTTGTACATAGGGACACCGATCGGTCCCCTCCCCCCACAGTTAGAATCACTCAGATAGGGAACATATTAACCCCTGCAGCGCCCCCTAGTGTTAACCCCTTCCCTGCCAGTCACATTTATACAGTAATCAAAGCATTTTTATAGCACGGATCGCTGTATAAATGTGAATGGTCCCAAAAATGTGTCAAAAGTGTCCGATATGTCCGCCACAATATCGCAGTCACGATAAAAATTGCAGATCGCCGCAAATTACTAAATTACTAGTAAAAAAAAAATAATAATAAAAATGCTATAAATCTATCCCCTATTTTGTAGACGCTATAACTTTTGCGCAAACCAATCAATATACGCTTATTGCGATTTTTTTTTTACCAAAAATTTGTAGAAGAATACGTATCGGCCTAAACTGAGGAAAAACTTTGTTTAAAAAATAAAAAATTGGATATTTATTATAATAAAAAGTAAAAAATATTGCCTTTTTTCAAACTTATCCCTCTTCTCTTGTTTATAGCGCAAGAAATAAAAACCGCAGAGGTGATCAAATACCACCAAAATAAAGCTCTATCTGAAGGGAAAAAATTATAAACATTTTGTTTGGGTACATCGTTGCATGACCGCGCAATTGTCATTCAAAATGCAACAGCGCTGAAAGCTGAAAAATGGCTTGGTCAGGAAGGAGGTGTTTGTGCCTGGTAGGCAAGTGGTTAAAGTATCGCCTATGGATAGTAAAATTTACATCATTTGTTGCCGTTGTGCGGGCGTGCGCAATTTTAAAGCATGATATGTTTGGCATCTATTTACTCGCCATGACATTCTCTTTTACATTTTGAAAACAAATTGGGTCAAGTATTGTGCTTTTTGCATTAAAGTATTAAGTATTGTATTTTTTCCACAAAAAAATGCATTTAAAAAAACACTGCAAAACAGTGTGACATAAAAAATTGCAAAACCCACCAATTTATTCTCTAGGGCCTCTGCTATATATAATGTTTGGGGGGTTCTAACACATTTTCTAGCACAAAACAAAACTTATTTTCACAGGAAAAAAAAAAAGGCCAGAAAATGCCCGGTCTTCAAATGGTTAATAACACTTTAATAATTTATTAATATATAGAGAGCTACATTTATTTTGTCTTTATAGCTCCCTGGAGTTCAGTTTTTAGGACTACACTGCTGGCAACAAGACTGCAGTCTGCAAGGACAAGTACAATAATGAAAGGCCTGGTACAATTTGGCTACACTAAACATCTAAGCATGACGAGCCAGAACTTGGAACAGGAGAACCTGTCCCTTTTTAAAGTGGTATAAATCAGTCAGTTGGGTGCACACACTATACATTTTTTGTGATTTACTGTTCCAAAAATTGCATTTTTATATATTTCAAGTTTAACTAGACCTACAATGTCCTTTCTTTGGACTTTTTTTTTTTTCTAAAACCTTTATTCAGCGCCAGTCTTCCTACTGTTCCTCTAATCCATCCTAGAAAAGGCAACTCCAATCCTAACAAATTGTAGGCTAGTGGGCAGCGCAATGGCTTAGTGGTTAGCACTTCTGCCTTGCAGAACTGGGATCCTTGGTTCAAATTCAAAATTCAAACCAGCACACTGTCTGCATAGAGTTTGCATGTTCTCCCTGTGCTGTTAATATTCACAGTATAAAATTGTTATGTATGGGGAAAGAGGTGGCTCTTTGTATTTGTACCTAAGACAATTATAACAAAAAAATATTATTACTGATGAACAAGATATTTAAAAAAAATTGTCTTCTTCAAAAAGATAAAGAACTAAAGGAAGCCTTTATGTTTTTGCAGCAAAAACTTACTACACATTTCATACTGAAACCAGGAAAGGCAATGACTATCTTCCCTAACCTCCTTCTTCGAAAAAAAAACAATCCCCTCTGGGTGCTCAATGTACATTGCAGGAATTTTAAACAACTTTGTAGCAGAGTCCTACCTTTTCCATGTCCTTTGCAGACTGAATCTGGATAGGGGTGACTGGCTCATTATAATCACCTGGTGCACGCTGAGTTCTAATGAATAAAGCTGCAGTGTCTGCATCCCTTTAGAAGTAATTAACCCATGGGAAGTATGTCATCAAGCAGATTCTTTCTGTTTGTTGCTGAAATAGCTGTTTGTTTTACTAGACTGATTTCAGGCTGATTCTGAATGGCAGAGTCTGGTTCATTATAATCACCTGGTGCACTCTAAATATTAAAATGAGCAAAGCTGCAGGGCCTGCATCCGTTTAGAAATATGACAACAAATGCATCTCCCTCTGGACTTTATGGCAGCCCAAAAATATTGAAACAACGTGATTAAAAGAAAAATATTTATTTATACAAAACATTAAAATTACATCCATGCATGTGTAGCACCCTCTACATTAGGTAGGTAGGTTGCTAAGTAGTAGTGTGGTCTGTTACAGCCAGTGCAGGTAAATTAAAGCAGGCCTAGCTGTGAGCTAGGCCTGTTTGTTTTTGATCTGGGGGCTCGGGAGTGGTTTAGTGTAGCAGCAGCCGACTGACATGTACTTCATCTCTCTGGCGCCTCCTCTGTTTCCAGAGGGTTCTGGAAAAGAGGCTGGGCAGAGGATGGGAGTGGCATGGAGTGTATCTAGGAGCCCTGACCAATCCCCAACTAGGATTGGCAGGGGACAGGCCTCCTATATACTCATGGTCAGCCTGTTGTTGAGGAGTTGTTGGGTAGAAGAACTGAATGATGGAGTGTTAGACTGTCGTGGCCCTTGAGGGAACCCCCTTTCTGGGGGGGGGGGGGGGGGTGACCTCGGGTCTGGAGCTCGGAAGCTGGGAGGGAGCCTGTAACAGGAGCAGGAGGAGGACAGTGGGGAGCATGGCCTGGCAAGTCATTCAGGAGGGATCCATTCTGGGGTCAGTGAGTGAGAAGCACAGTAATAAGCTCTGGGAGAGACGTGCCAGGATTGGATGTGAAGCCAGAGGACTTTCTACTAAGAAAGCTATATAAGATGAGACTAGAAGAAGGCCAGCAAATGTGTGTCCACGTGAAATCTATGCTAGAAATCATAGACCAGCTACGCGCCATCGAAGAGAACATTAAAGGTAACCATATTGTTGCCCTGCTTCTCTGCAGCCTTCCAGAGACATATACTGCTTATTAACGCTTTAGAAACCAGACCCAAGCAGGAAATAACACTGGAATATGTCAGACAAATGAATTGATAAATATGACCGGAGGAAAGAAAATTAGCACCACAATGACAAAGCTCTTAAGATGTACAAAGGCACAAAGCACAACAGAGAAAGCAGAGCATGTTTGTCATGGAACTTCCCATAGTCGACCCAGCGATGGGCGCCCTGTGGAGCGCCATGCTGCGCCGGCGCGAGCTGGTATCCGTGGGCGCGTTCATGTGCGGGCTCGCGTTGGTACGCGCGTGCGGCGCACACGTGCGCGAAGCGGCGTTTGCCGCCAAACGGCCTACTTAGCATCCTCACGCACTGTGCTCAGTGCTGTCCGATCTTCAGCTCTGCACCCGCTGCCTTACCTGAGTCTCCTGATTGCCCTCCTGACTACCCGGCTTGCCCTTGGATTATCCTGTCTTCTGCCTGTACCCGACCTCGGCTTGTCTTTGACTCTGCACCTGCCTGCTCCTTTGTACCACATTGCCCGCCTGCTGCCAACCCTGCTAGTGACCCGGACTGTGAACTTGCCTGCTCCCCAGTATAGTGCCTGTGTGTGGACTTGTTGTTCAGCTCCTGCCCTGCGTCCGCTGCCAGCCACCAGCTGCCTAGTAGAAGCCACTCCACCAGCACCAGAGCCGTTAAGCCTCTTCACCTGCACTTACCCACCAGGCTCTCATACCAGCTTGCGCTCCCGTGCCTCCTGTCTATACTACCAGGGGCCGCGAACCAGGCGCATAAGGGAGACCTTCCCCTGCTATATCGGGCTCACCAGTCAGGTACGTGAGTCTGACAATGTTTTTGCTGTGGACTGGTCACAAAAAAGATTGTTCTATCTGGAAAGCCGAGCAGTGAAAGCTAGAGCTATCCACAAAAGAAACAGTCAAAGCAATCACAAAGGAAACTGAAGACGCATCATGGAGTGGCACCTTTAAAGTGACACAGAGTGGCAAGCCCACTGACTGGTGCATAGACTCAAAAGCAACAAGCCACATGACTAGCGATGAGACCTTCTTCACAAACATTGATTACAGTGCAAAAGACAACGTTTTCCTAGCAAACGGGAAAACAATCACATCAGAAGGTAAAGGCCAGGGCTTCCTGAACTGCATTACACCACAAAGCAAGCAGAGTGTCCTTGTAAAGAAAGGGCTGTATGTTCCAGAACTAGAAGGCAGCCTATGAAAAGTCTTGCAAACAACGTCCTCACAGTTAAGGTCCAGAGTGATGAATGCACAATTCACAATAATAAACGATTCCTCGCAAGGAAAACTGACTGATCATCTATACAGGCTCATCACCACAGACCAGCAAGCCAATGTTATCTCTAATGACATACACAGCAAATGTATTCACTTATGGCACAGGCCGCTGGGGCACAGAAGTCCAGAAGCTATACAGGACGTTATAAAGAGAGGCTTATCAGAAGATTTGACAATAGTACCTTGCAAAGTGCTCATGAAATGCAAGTGCTATATGGAAGCAAATGGCACACGTGTTCCCTTTCCACAGGCATCTCAAAGAAAAACTACCCACCCCCTGCAGCTCAGACACAGTGATGTATACGGCCCAATGAAAACTCCTACGTCAGGCGGGAATGGATATCTACTGACTTTCATTGATGATTATTTCAGGTACACAACTACTTATCTAACAAAACACAAGAATGAAACTTCGAATTCATTGCCATGTCTAGCAACAAATTCCAACAGAAACCAGGAATAATGTGCACAGACAATGGAGGAGAATACATAAGCAAGGAAGTGGTCTCATACCTGACGAGACAAGAAATAGTACACCAGAAAACCGCACCATATACACCTAAACAAAACGGTGTAGCAGAAAGAAAAAATTGCACTCCTTTAGAAATGGTCAGGTGCATGTTGCCATATGCCAACTTACCTCGCAAGTACTGGGGAGAAGCAGTCATGACTGCAACCTACTTACAGAACAGACTGCCCTTAGGAGCTTTTAAAAATACTCTATTCAAAATGTGTCATGGATCAAAGGCTAGCATAGGGCACATCAGAATGTTTGGATGCAAAGCATATGCCTATATTCCAAGTGAAAAGAGATCCAAGCTTGAGAACAGAGCCATAGCGGGTATTTTAACCGCTTCCCGACCGGCCACTGCATATATACGTCAGCAGAATGGCCCGGGCAGGCAGAATCACGTACCTGTACGTGATCGTGCATGTGCCTGCCCGTGGGTCGCGCGCGCGCCGCTAGCGGCGCGCTCGCGACCCGGTCGGGAGCTCCGTGACCCCGGCCGCGGGACCAGCGGACCCGATCGCCGCTGGTATCCCGCGATCGGGTTACGGAGCGGAAGAACGGGGAGAGGTCTATGTAAACAAACCTCTCCCCGCGCTTCCTACACTGACTGTCAGTGATCGGCGGTTCCCTGTCATCGGGAACGCCGATCAATGACGTCACACGTACAGCCACGCCCCCTACTGTAAAAAAACACAACACGTCACACTGACTCCTCCCCGCCCCCTAGTGGTTAACCCCCTAACTACAACTGTCATTTACATAGGAATCAGTGCTATTTAAATAGCACTGATTGCTGTATAAATGACAAATGTCCCAAAAATGTGTCAAAAATGTCCGATGTGTCCGCCAAAATGTCGCAGTCACAATAAAAATCGCTGATCGCCGCCATTACTAATAAAAAAAAAAATATTAATAAAAATGCTATAAAACTATCCCCTATTTTGTAAACGCTATAACTTTTGCGCAAACTAATCAATAATCGCTAATTGCGATTTTTTTTACCAAAAATATGTAGAAGAATACGTATCGGCCTAAACTGAGGAAAAAAAATGTTTTTTTATATATTTTTTGGGGATATTTATTATAGCAAAAAGTAAAAAATATTGCATTTTTTTCAAAATTGTCGCTCTATTTTTGTTTATAGCGCAAAAAATAAAAACCGCAGGGGCGATCAAATACCACCAAAAGAAAGCTCTATTTGTGGGAAAAAAAGGACGCCAATTTTTTTTTGGAGCCACGTCGCATGACCGCGCAATTGTTAGTTAAAGCGACGCAGTGCCGAATTGCAAAAAGGGGCCTGGTCCTTTAGCTGCAAATTGGTCCGGGGCTGAAGTGGTTAATAGGCTACAGCAAGCAAACTGAGAATCATACACTCAAAGACTGACAAAGTGACAATAAGCCATATGTGTTTATTTTGATGAGAGCCCATCATCAGAAACACAGATCCCTGAAAGCTGTGAAGTTAATATGCCCAGCAAACCAGAAGAAAAGGTTAACCAAAGCCAACCTGTACAGGAGTCAGAACAAGAGGTCGAACTCACAATGCCTAAATCAAGTTCCCCACCAGATCCTGCTGAACTGGCTGAAGTCAGAAGATCCACTTGGATTACTAAAGGGATACCACCCCTCAAGCTGTCATTATCATACACTGTCAAAGCACACAGCATACTTGAACTAACATCCTGGGAAGACATAGAAAAACTGCCAAAACATGAAGCCAATAAATGGAGAAAAGCAGCAGAAGAAGAATTAAAGTCACTTCAAGAAAATTAAAATCTGGACACTCACAAAGCTCCCTCCTAACCGCAAAACTATATGAAGTAAGTGGACATTCAAAGTAAAGTCAGACGAAGAAGGGAATAGCCACAGATACAAAGTCAAACTAGTTGCCAAGGGTTACTCCCAGACATTCTGTGAATATTACGATGAAACATTCGCTCCCGTCGTAAAACACTCCACCATCAGAGCGCTTCTTAGCTTTGCTGCCGGGAAGGGCATGCAAGTGAAACAACTAGACATTAAAACAGCTTTCCTATATGGAGACATTAAGGAAGATCTCTACATGGAGCAACCACCAGGGTTTGAGCAAGGAGACAACCTTGTGTGTAAACTTCAGAAAAACATCTACGGTCTTAAGAAATCTGCAAGGATGTGGAATGAGAAAGTGAACAAAGTACTTACCAGAGAGGGATTCTCAAGAAGTAAAGCACACCCCAGGTCACTTTCCAGCTTCCTTCTATTTCCTTTCCTTAGTTATCCACAAGAGACTCCGAGTACAAGTTGGAAGGCAGGACGCAGGCCTGACTGAATTTGTGGGAGGAGTCGCGCCTTTAAAAAGCCAGCCCCTGATCCTCCCCTCTGTCGGCATTTCTTCTCGTGTTAGACTACCCACCCATTCCTTTTATTTCACTTCTTTTTATTTCTAATTACTTCTTGGGTATGTCCCCTTTTAGGCATACTGACCTTGTGACCATGGCACACCCCAGGTCACTTTATAGATTCCTTCTATTTCCTTTCCTTAGTTATCCACAAGAATCTCAGAGTACAAATATATTACTTATTTTATATATATATATATATATATATATTATTTATATATATAATATATATATATGTGTGTGTGTGTGTAGCGCTGTAGCCTTTACAGGTACTGCTATTGATATCACTGCGCTAATATATTAATGTTTGACTCCCTCTAGTGGTATAAAAGTGAAATGGACTTTGTTTATTTCTCATTTGAAGAGCATAGGGAAAGCCTAACAGAAAGTGACTTAATTGTTTTTTTTCTAGAGAAAGGACTCACCTACCCAGATTGCCCACTCACTTACCCATGAACACTGAGTGGCTGAACTGCATGCTGGGTAGGATATAAAAGGCCCTGGGAGACCATCTTCTCTCTCTTTCTGCTGAGACGCGTGACATGCCTGCAGTGATCTGTGTGTGGGCGTTTGGAAGAGCCGTGGCCTACCTCGTGCAGAGCAGTAACAAGAAAGAGCCTCATCACTGTGTGCAGGAGGAGTGGTGTGATCCGACCGGAAGATCCAGAGCATCTCACGGAGCCAGACGGAGGTCCCGGTCGTCTTGTGGAGCGGTGCAGCATTGCGGAGCTGACTGGTAGCAGGACAGAGACCGTCTGAAGGGAGGCATCCATCCAGGCCTGGTGTGGTGAGAGGGCTGTCGCCCAGAAGTTAAATACTGTACTTCTAACAATTAGACTAACTTTATAGCGTTGCTGGGACTGGTAGTCCCACGGAACAGTTCAATTCAATAGAGTTACATGTACATAAGCCTCAAGCCTGATTTCATTACCAAGTGACTGCCACTGGAAGTACATTCCCAGGGAGGGAGTTCACAAATACTTTGCACAATTGAAATTACTGCTCTATATTATTCTACATTGATTTACTGATCGAAAATCCTGTGGATTATAAGTACTGCAGTAAAATAACGAGCTGAATAAAAGAAGACAAGAGACTATATTCCTTACTGTAAGGCCTTACAGTGTTGCTATTACTTACACCCCTTTCACACTGAGGGTGTTTTGCAGGCGCTATAGCGTTAGAAATGGCGCCTGAAATCCGCCCAAGGGCTTTCACACTGCAGCGATGCGCTGGCAGGACGTCAGGAAAAGTCCTGCCAGCAGCTTCTTTGGAGCGGTGAAAGAGCGGTGTGTTTACCGCTCCTCCATCGCTGCTCCCCATTGAAATCAATGGGGCAGCGCTGTAATACCGCCGGCAAAACGCCCCTATTGCAGCGTATTGCGGGCAATTTTAACCCTTTATCAGCCACTAGCGGGGGGTAAAAGTGCCCCACTAGCGGCCAAAATGTGCCCCAAATCTGACGGTAAAACGCCACTAAAAATAGCGGTGATGCTATACCGCCGACGCTATAGGCGGCTCGGTGTGAAAGGGATTTTAAAGACTGTAGGGGGGAATATTGAGCAAGCTGTAAAGTATAGTATAGAGTGTCCCTATAGCAAGACTCACTTCCTGCCCAGGACTACATGTCCCATGAGGCATTGCTCCTCACACATTCACAAATTCTCAGGCACTTACTGACATGTATGGATTGTGTACTGAGCTGTATGTGTGCTGCACTGTATTTCCTAATATATAAAAAAATAATGCATTCTGTATGCAGGCCAACTAATCGGCTGGCCGATTAATCGATTATGAAAATAGTTGACAACTATTTTCAGAATCGATTAGTTGACGATTAATCGATTAGTTGTTTCGGCTCTACACATATCGCAGAGCAATCGGTAAGCTGCTTAATTTTGCCACTGTGACAAGACCAGACATAGCCGCAGCAGTGGGCATACTATGCAGGAAGGTTTCAGCTCCTTGTCAGTGTTACTGGAACGCAGTAAAAGAGTGATGCAATACCTCAAAGGAACATTTCAGATGAAGTTACAACTACCAGCAACATCCAATCCAACACTGGTTGGATTTGTGGATGCTGATGGGGACGGGGACTGCACAGACCGCAAATCCACAAGTGGCTTCATCTTCCAGTATGGGGAAGGAACCATAATTTGGTCTAGTCAAAAGCAAACAACTGTCGCTCTATCTTAAACTGAAGCAGAGTACATTGCAGCAGCACACGGGTGTCAAGAAGCGCTATGGATTTGTCAACTTTTTGAGGACATTGGGCTAGACATGTCAGAACCAATTCCCATTTTTGAAGACAACCCGGGATGTAAAAAGCTTACGCAATCAAAAAGAGTCAGTCCTAGAATCAAACACATCAATGTCAAGTATCACCTACTGAGAGACAATCAAGAGCAAGGTGTTATTGACATTCAATACTGCCTGTCAGAGGAGATGACTGCCCATGCACTCACCAAGCCTTTATTGAAGGAACGTCATAGTTATATCCAGAAGAAGCTGAATCTAATTTGACAAAGCACATGCTGTTGATAAGGAGTGTTGGAAAAGCAACAGCAACAGCTTTATAATGTGAACTATATACAGTATGCATTATACCTATACCAGTAGGTGGCACTGCAGTGTTTTAATGTGTATTCCATAGTAATGTAATGGGAGGAAGTGTTTGTCTTTCCTCACTGTGTTCTTGTATGCTCCTTGTTCCTGTTCCATGAAAAGACATGTTCTGATATATCTTCCATGAAAGTAAAGCGTATTGCTGTGTAGCGCCGATACTCCTGATGGGTACGCGCTATGTCTTTAAATTTAGTTTTTGCCCAATACTGTAGCTGAGTTTTGGGGTTAATTGCTCTAAATTATGCTTTGGCATCAGTTTGGCTGGGCTGTATTGAGGTTCTGCCTGGTCATAGGTGGGGTTTGCACCTGTGAGAGGCCGTAGAACGCAGTCTGGTTGGACGCATTGTGTACCAATCTTTTCTCTGAGTCAATCAGTGGGCGCGTTTGTCTTGCTGTGTATTCCGGGAGAGAGTACTTAAGGTGCTGAAGTCAGGTGGTTCAGGGTTCTGGTCCAGAAGTTGTTGCTGACTCCTGGGGTGTGGATCCAGCCGTTTCCGAACCTCGGAACTGGCTAGTTCGAGGCACAGTAATCGGAGGGAGGATTCTAAGGTGTTGTTATTGTTAGGGTTTATATAAACTTTACACCATAGGACAGCCCACTGCTGGAGCATGGGGGAGTAGAGGAGTGCGACGGCTACTGGGGGAGCAGAGGATTTTGTAAGGGAAAAAAAAGCTTTTTCTGGTACCCTAGATCGAAACAAGCTTTTAACCCTTGCAGTGTGGGGGCAGTTCCACTCCAAGAGAGGAATTTTCCTTTCCCCACCAATGGGCTTTAAGATAAAACTGTAAGTTTGTTGTATTTGTGTTTTCAGCAGCTATTACATTGTAGAACAATCCTGTTTTTTTCCATTAGGCCAGATCTCTTTTAAGATGTTGAAGACACCGCAGCCAAGACAAAGTACATCGCAATCCAATAAGATGCATATGGCTGTAGAATGGAGAAGCGTTGCTTTGGGTACTGTACCACTGATGTACGTGCAGGCTATTTATACTGCGTAAAAACACAAGCAAAGCTTCCCATGTGGAATGGACCTGATGCTCTTTATTCACTGGGATTCAGGCCAGCTCCTTGTTAAGTGAGATCTTGCCTTGTAGTTTGCATTACATCTTCAGGACTATAGTCATATTTCTAATGACTAAACGATTGTCCTATTTTTACCTATCGACCCTTGCATCTGCAGTTCTTGTCTTTCAAGAGCTTGGAGTATAATGATCAGCATTTTTATACTGGATCCAAGTTTTATTTGATTTCTATTTAAGCCAATAGCAGCAATCTCTGATAAGTAGCTTAGGAAGCACATGTTATTTAGTTCCTTCTTTGGTTGCTTGGCTTCTAAGGCAGCCAGTATGTACTCGCCTTTGAAATAGTTGCATACTTCATATACTATATACAGTATTGTGGAAAAGTTTTAGACAGGTGAGAAAATGCTATAGTAAGAATGCTTTTAAAATATATATTTTAACAGTTTTTTTTTAGCAGTTTACACAATGCTAAGTGAGCGAACAGAAGAAAAATCTGATTAAATCAATATTTGGTGTGACTACATCAAACCAGCATCAATTCTTACAGTTGCACATTTTGTAGGATTAGAGACAGGTGTATGATTAACCAATTATACCAAGCATGTGCTAATGATCATAAATTTCATATGTAGGTTGAAACACAGTCATTAACTGAAACAGAAGCAGCTGTGTGGGAGGCTTAAAAGTGGGCGATGAGCAGCCAAACTCTGCTACTAAGATGAGGTTATAGAAGACAGTTGCATGTTACAGGTCATACACCATGACAAGACTGAGCAGACACATGGTAATTATACTACATCAGCAAGGTCTCTCCCAGGCAAAAATTTCCAAGCAGTCTGGAGTTTCAAGTTGTGCTGTTCAAGCTCTTTTGAAGAAACACAAAGAAAGGGGCAATGTTGGGAACCGTAGATGCAGTGGTCGGCCAAGGAATCATAATGCTCACTTCCATTGAAAGATGTCCAGCAGTGCCATCAGCACAGAACTGGCGGAAACCAGAGGGACCCAGGTATTCTCCTCTAATGTCCAGAGAAGTCTTGCCATAAGTGGTCTTCATGGAAGAATTGTGGCCAAAAAGCCATATCTCTGATGTGGAAACTGGCAACAGTGAAGCATTGTGGAAGTTCCTTGCAAGTTTGGGGCTGCATTTCTGCAAATGGACTTGGAGATTTGGTTAGAATCAATGGTGTCCTCAATGCTGAGAAATACTAGCAGATACATCAAAGATTAATTAGTCTATGTTCCTCATAATGTGCTAGTGCCACATCCCTAAATCATACAGTATAGAGCAAATGACTAAAACGTTGATGTATTTTATTTAATTTTGTTCACTAATTCTTTGGTAGTGCTTAAAAAATCCATCCAAGTATTGGTTCTGTTTAGGCTTCATGCACATTACAGCTTCTAAACTTGAGTTTAAGAGCTTTTAGCTTTTATTGGCCAAAGCTCCTAAACTTAATTCCATAAAAGCCTATGTTGAGCCTTTATCTCAACATCATCGAGTCTTTCTAAGATTACATGAATACAAAGAAAGGATTTGAGGCAGCCTACATCCACAGAAGATCTGTGATTATTTCTTCAAGATGTTTGTAGCAACCTACCGAGTTCCTTCATAAAACTGTGTGCAAGCGTACCTAGAAGAATTTATGCTGTTTTGAAGACAAAGGGTGGTCACACCAAATATTAATTGAATTTGGATTTCTTTTCTGTTCATTCATTTTTCGTTTTGTTGATTGATAAAAATAAACTATTAACACTTCTACTTCTGAAATCATTCTTAATTTCCAGCATTTTTTCACACCTGCCTAAAACATTTGTGCAACAGTGTATATTATATTGTTATCCCATTAATTTGATTTTGGTGCTGTAATTATCCAGTTGTGGTATATGTAGCACCCTTGTCCTAAACAGGGCTGCTAATAAATGTAGCTGTGCTAGGTGGTAGCTAGCCTGGCTAATTTGTCGTCTATTCATCAAATGGGTTTTTCCTAAGCCTGGTGTTACAGTAACTTATGTTTTTCCATTTTGTCAGTAGGTGGCACTGTTACCTTTGGCATCAGTGTAATGAATTACAGGGAATGCAGGTTATTAGTGTATATACTTCTCTCAGTAAATTGGCAGGAGTTTCTTTGGCTGCTAAGGATGCTGGAAGAAGGTATTTATTCAGAGAAGGTCAGGTGATTGGGGGGGTTCTTTCCACCAGGACTGCAATCTGGGTGGGTGCATGGGGAGCAGCAGTTGCTGTGTAGGCATGAAGCCTAAACCTGACCACGTGTAAAGGGGCTCAGCCTGAGGGGAGACTAATCGATGCCAGGAGGCATGAGAGAGGAAGTTGCCAAAAGGTCAACACCTCTTGTTACTGGTGGCAGGTTGCGGGATGGAGTTCTGAAGGAGTACCAGAGGAGACTCTTCATAAGCTGGGGACTATGAAGTGACTGGGAAAGCTTCAGGAGAGAACTGATCCAAGGAACTACAGTGGGATATTGTGAGTAAAATTGTTGCTACAGGAGACGCTGTTGCTATTGAATACAGATTGCTGAATTCAGCTTAAAGGCACTTTTTCTGTATTGCGGTCTGCCTGGTTCTACTACTTGTCTCAGGAGTCTGCCAATTTACCATTGTATTTCCCTAAGGGCGCCCTGTGTCCTACCGCTCTCTCCCACATTTTCCTGTTAAGAGAAATAAAACTCTTTGTTCATTTTTAAAAGTGACTGGCACCCATCTTTCGAAAATTGTACAACACCCTCCATGCCTGGTAACTTGCACCCTGAGGAGGAATGTCAGTCCTCCCGGTCTTTGGGGATCACCACCAGGACTCTGGAGGTCGGGCAGATAACTACATATAGAAAGGTTGTGATAACCTAATCTGTTGTAGGATAGGAAATCAATGAGAGAACTAGCTTGCTCATTGTCTGTAAAGAGTATAACAGAACTGTAGTATGGTCTTATCATCCAATAGATAGGTAATATTTAGAAATGTTCTATGTTAGTATAAAGTACCATAGACTTGTACTTCCTCACAATGGCAATGCCTAAGGCAAACACTCCAGCACCTATGAAATGTTGCCGGACATCTCAAAAACACATTTTGGCATTGAGATTTCGGTGTGATTTTTGTATAGCAGCCACATTCACGCACCCAAAGTGCTGTGACACCGGATGCAGGTCAAGATTAAATTGTAGAAGGATAGTGCAAGATTGTAGTTAATGAAAGACTCACTTCAGGGACCAGGTTAGGATTGAGTGGTTAAGTGTCAAGGACCAGAATAAAGGTGAAGTGCTTGTGTATGAAGGGTTCCTTTAAGTGAAACTCCAGAAAAAAACGTATTTCTAACTTTGAACAGAGTGATCTGAATTTATCATTTGTTTTCTTTTTGATGCTCATTTCCTTCTTCTTGCAGTTTATCAGAACATTAGTACTAATGAGATGTGTACATTTTTACCATTTTAACTTTCTAGTACTGCCATGTTAACAAAGGTAATCAGGATAGAGTTTAGGCACAGGGATGAACGGGCTAAGCACACTCTCCTGCTTGCATGCCTGAGATAAGGGCAGATGGACTCCAGAAAATAAATGCTACGTGAATCACCTGACCCTTACTCAAGATGGCTGTGGCTAAAAATACTTGGGGGGGGGGGGGGGGTCTTTTTCAAAATGAGCAGAGGGATGAAACCACAAACAAAAATGACACTTGGTTCTCTGGATTGAGACAAGTACACACTATAGAAGGATATGCTTTGTTCATATTTCATGTCTGGGGTTTACAACCACTTTAACACCACGGCTCTCCTATAACCCCAAACTATTATAATTGAAATGCTGTGTTAGCAATTACATTTCACATTTTCATTTCTTTAACATGATATCAATTGCTGCGAAGTGACACACTTAGTGTATAGAAAGGTGTTTCACCTAGGCTAGGTGATCTGAAATACTGCTTTAGCTGCGGCCTCCCTTTGATGCAGAATGTTTGTCAACCTTTTATGCATGTGTCAGGATTTTCACAATTTAGTATAATGAAACTTAACAACATCGGGTCTTCGGGGAGCATAGATCCATTTGAGAAAATTGATAAAACATAACTGTGAGGAATGTGTGGTCTTCTGTGCCGCATTCAAATAAACCCGAGCGCTCAGCATTCTGTTTTAACAGCCAATTACAGGAGCATCTCGCGGCTCGGCTGCACCTACTCCGCTAATAATTTAATGTTTATAAAGAGCTTTTTAAAATTCCACAGCATTTCGCTACGACATTAGTAAATGCAGGCTTTTAATATCTATAATTCACTCCGCTTGGCGTTGTGCCATGAAGAACGTCTGACAGTCCTGGAAGAATTATTCTGTTCCTTTCTCAAGGCCGGTACTTTTTTTTTTTATTAGGCTCTGAACTAAACTATCATTTATCCAGATTCAATTGACTCAAAACTAGAAGGGAAGTCAAATGCTTGGCAAGGCATAAAAAGATGCTTTTTGTAGGTCTTGTCTTACTGGCAATCGGGGTCATGTTTATTTTAAAGAGGAACTCTGCACTAAATGTCAGGTTAGAATTAGGTGGACTACCATCACCAACTTATTTTTGCAGTTTTGACCTCCAGGGCTGTTATCCATGCCTGGTTATACTACTTAGTAAAGGCATACATCTCAGACCCCTATAAATGTCCTACATCATAGATTTTCATACCTCCCAACTTTCTGTGATGGAAAAGGATAAGGATGCACCGATACAATTTTCTTTACGACGATTACAAGTACCGATACTTTTTTTTTTAGTACTCGCCGATACCAATTACCAATACCTACCGCAACTGTTTTGTTTTCACTTCAGCTGTCAGCAATGGTACAAAGCGCTGAAAAGTTATTTACAAATTAAATAAATATTTTTTTTTTTTTAAATAAATTTAATATAACTAATTAATTTAATAAAAATTGTAAATATATGTTAATATATGTGTGTAAAAAATTCACTAACGAAGCAAACAAAAAAAAGTTTTAATTGTTTGTTTATCGTTTATAAAATAGACGTGAACAAACAAAAAAAAAGCAGGAAAATATTTAAAAGGAGGAGAATAGGGAGTTAATTAAGGCTGATTAGAGTAAATTAAGGGTTAATAAGGGATTAAACAGAGGAAAATTTGTTCATCCCTTTGATTTGCAGATGAAGAAACAGAAAGATTCAAAAAGAAACAATGTTTCTTTTTATGTTAGTGTTTCAGCGGCTGGGCAATGTTGTTAATAAATATTGCCGACTGCTTTTTTTTTGACAGCTCCAATTACCGGACTTCTTTAACTGCTTAAGGACCGCCTCACATCGATATACCTCAGCAGAATGGCACGGCAGGGAACAATCACGTACCTGTACGTGTCTCTTTAAGAGCCCAGCCGTGGATCTTGCGTGCGCCGGCAGCGGCACGCTCGCGACCCGGTCCTGAGCTCCGTGACCGCGGCCGGGGGACCAGCGGACCCGATCGCCGCTGGTGTCCCGCGATCGGGTCACAGAGGTGAAGAACAAGGAGAGGTCTGTGTAAACAAACCTCTCCCCGTGCTTCCTAGTGACGCTGTCACTGATCGGCTGTTCCCTGTCATTGGGAAAGCCGATCATTGATGTTGAATGTCAAGCCACGCCCCCTACAGTAAAAAAAACACACACACACGTCACACTAACCCCTCCCCGCCCCCTAGTGGTTAACTCCTTCACTGCCAATGTCATTTACACAGGAATCAGTGCAGTGTATAAATGACAATGGTCCCAAAAATGTGTCAAAAATGTCCGATGTGTCCGCCATAATGTCGCAGTCACAATAAAAATTGCTGATCGCCGCCATTACTAGTAAAAAAATAAAATAATAATCAAAATTCTATAAAACTATCCCCAATTTTGTAAACGCTATAACTTTTGCGCAAACCAATCAATAATCGCTAATTGCGATTTTTTTTTACCAAAAATATGTAGAAGAATACGTAATGGCCTAAACTGAGGAAAAAAAAAAATGTTTATATATTTTTTGGGGGATATTTATTATAGCAAAAAGTAAAAAATATTGCATTTTTTAAAAAATTGTCGCTCTATTTTTGTTTATAGCGCAAAAAATAAAAACCACAGAGGTGATCAAATACCACCAAAAGAAAGCTCTATTTGTGGGAAAAAAAGGATGCCAACTTTGTTTAGGAGCCACCTCGCACGACCGCGCAATTGTCAGTTAAAGCGACGCGGTGCCGAATCGCAAAAAGGGCCCTGGTCCTTTGGCTGCAAATTGGTCCGGGGCTTAAGTGGTTAACACTTAAGCTGTTAACAGGGGAGACCCACTGACAAGAACCAAGCCTGAAAGTTATGGTTTCAGGTATCGGTGCATTTGCAGGAGGGCCAATACTTTTCTAGGGTTGCACCGATACTAGTATCGGTATCAGTGCAGATACCGATACTAGTATCGGTGCAACCCTAGAAAAGGACATCTATTAGCAAAAAGAATATAGGCAAAAAACACGCCCCAACCCACCACATTACACGGAGAATTAAAGTTTAATTAAGGGCAAACCATTTTTTTTTTTTTGGAGCTTTGGATAGAGTGGAAAGGGATTAGAATCCCAGTCAGGTTTTTATTGCTCTCTGTGCCCCCCATTAAAGCTGAGGTCCACCAAATTTTTTTTTTTTATAAAGTTACAAATACTGCAGCTGCTGACTTTTAAAATATTGACACTTACCTGTCCAGGGCGCCCGCGATGTCGGCACCCGAAGCCGATCTGTCGCTCGGCTCTCCGTTGCTGCCGCTGCCATGACAAGTGCTGCTCGCCTCCTCTTCTCCAGCACTAAGCAGAGTTCAGTGTTGCATTAACTACCTTAGACCCGCGCTATAGCCAAATGACGGCTACAGCGCGGATCTATTGTGCCGGGACTACATCTATTGACGTCGTCCCGGTCACGAGCTGCCTGCGCGCCCCCTGAAGGGCGCGCGCGGCGCGCTCTGTGATCAGCGAGTCTGTGAGACTCGCTGGATCACAGACCTGAGTAAGGGGTCGATCCCAACCCCTTACCACGTGATCAGCTGTCAGCCAATGACAGCTGATCATGTGATAACAGAGCCGGTAATCGGCTTTTTTTCCTCCTCGCGCTGACAGCGAGAGGAGAAAAAAAAAAAGCCGATCACCGGCGGCAGTGAGAGGGACATCAGTCCCTCTCACTGCAATGTGCCCAATCAATTGTGCCCACCTTTGCCCCATTAAAGTGCCGCCTACCAGTGCCCACACTGCCATCTCTCAGTGCCCACAGTACCATCTCTCAGTGCCCACAGTGCCATTTCTCAGCGCCCACAGTGCCATCTCTCAGTGCCCACAGTGCCAGTGCTGCACATCAGTGTCACCTGCCAGTGCTCATCTGTGTCACCTACCAGTGCTCATCTGTGTCACCTATCAGTGCCCATCAGTGCCCATAAGTGCCAGTCAGTGCCACCTATCAGTGCCCATAAGTGCCCATCAGTGCCACCCATCCGTGCCACCCATCCGTGCCACCCATCCGTGCCACCCATCCGTGCCCATCAGTGCCATCTTGCTGTCCCCATCAGTACCGACTTATCTGTCCCCACCAGTGCAGCCTATCAGTGCCCACCTGTGCCGCCTCATCAGCGCATATCAATGAAGCGGAAAAATTACCTGTTTGCAAAATTTTATAACAAACTATTAACCACTTTCAGACCGGACCAATTTGCAGCCAAAGGACCAGGCCCCTTTTTGCGATTCGGCACTGCGTCGCTTTAACTGACAATTGCGCGGTCGTGCGACGTGGCTCCCAAACAAAATTGACGTCCTTTTTTTCCCACAAATAGAGCTTTCTTTTGGTGGTATTTGATCGCCCCTGCGGTTTTTATTTTTTGCGCTATAAACAAAAATAGAGCGACAATTTTGAAAAAAATTCATTATTTTTTATTTTTTGCTATAATAAATATCCCCAAAAAATATATAAAAAAACATTTTTTTTCCTCAGTTTAGGCCGATACGTATTCTTCTACATATTTTTTGTAAAAAAAATCGCAATAAGCGATTATTGATCGGTTTGCGCAGAAGTTATAGCGTTTACAAGATAGGGGATAGTTTTATAGCATTTTTATTAATAATTTTTTTTTTAGATCTGCGATTTTTTTTGTGACTGCGACATTATGGCGGACACATCGGACATTTTTGACACATTTTTGGGACCATTGTCATTTTTACAGCAATTAATGCATTTAAATGCATTGATTTCTGTATAAATGACACTGGCAGTGAAGGGGTTAACCACAAGAGGGCAGTGTAATGGTTAAGTATGCCTAGGGGTGTGTTTTTTACTGTGGGGGGGCGTGGCTGTCAGCTAGTGAATGCTGATCTCTGCTCCAATCACAGGGAGCAGAGATCGGCGTCACTAGTTGCTAGGCAGAACGGGGAGATGCTGTTTATCTCGGCATCTCCCCGTTCAGCCGCCCCGTGAGACGATCGCGGATGTCCCCGCTGCGATCGAGTCCGCGGGGACCGCGATCGGACTCACGGGGGTCCCGACCGGCGCGGGAGCGCGCCGCTCCCGGCGCGCTCCCGATGGCATGGACAAGCTAAAGGAGGGACGTATATATACGCCCTCCTGCCTGTACGTGCCATTCTGTCGACGTATATCGTCGTGCGCGGTCGGCAAGTGGTTAAACATGATTTTTTTTTTTTTTAATTTTCCATCTTTTTTTGTTTGTTTAGCAAAAAATAAAAACCCCAGCTGTGATTAAATACCACCAAAAGAAAGCTCTATTTGTGGGAAAAAAATGATAAAAATTTCATTTGGGTACAGTGTTGTATGACCGCGCAAATGTCATTCAAAGTGCGTCAGCGCCAAAAGCTGAAAATTGGTCTGGTCACGAAGGGGGTTTAAGTGCAAAGTAATCAGGTGGTTAAATGATACCCATGTTGCGACCTTACCCCCCTAGTCTTAAACTTACCTGTCCCTGTCCCAACATAATAGCTGTGTGGCCTCTTTGGTGCCACCCAGCCTCCTGTCAGAGTTTTCGCTGCAGGGGCCAATTGGCATACCATAATCTTGATTCAGTCCTAAGTCAAATTTCACAATTTAGAGTAAATACAAACTGTGGTGCAAATATACAGGCCCTGCAAGGAAGAATAGGGTAGAAGGCTGTGCAGTGCTGATGAGGCCGCAGGACCAAGGTCTTGCTGGGTTGGGGATTGGTGGCAAAGGCTGGAAAAGAAGGCTAGGGGCAAGTGTTAAAATAATAAGTGTAAAAGCACTGGAAATACAGTTACACTTTAAAAGATAGCTTACCATGTTTAGGTTCTGCCATCTTACAAAAGCTGAAATATATTACTGATGGGGAAGACCGTCATTGTAAAGGTCAAATAATTCTGAACCCATTACATCAGACAGTCTTAACTAGCGTTCCTCCATGGGTTTCCTGAGCGGTGGCTGATTGACCTCCCATCTAATGGGCCCTGCATAATTTTGGGTCTGATATCACCTGGCAGAGACGATGGTGTGTGACCCCAATTATCTTTTTAGATAAATGTAAGGGTGGCATTCTGATTACCACTCTAAGGTGGAATTCAACCCACTGGCCAACAATGTAACAGCAATGCTTTCCACTGATCCCAATCAACCGATGACCTTGAAATTATTTCAAGGGTTCTTCTGGGGTAAAAAAGGTTTAGAAAGGCTTCATATAATATGTCTTATTATTAACTTGCAAGTCTCTGTTACTGGCATAACAGTCATATTGCACACAGAATTTATATCAGAACAGTTACCACATATATATAATTTATACACAGTACACACCAGCTCAAGAGGAATCAGACCTCTATTAGTCACACTTACTGGAATTGCTCATGTGAGTCCTTGTCTCGCCCTTGCCTTATATTCCATATATTAATTGCTGCACAGAAGCTGCCACTGCTAGTGAATTACTTGGATGTCTTGGCTAATGCACATTAAATAAAATGAATATGGCTTTCCAAGCTCCTCTGAACAAAATGGTTACTAAGCTGAATTAAGTGTTAAAGCTTATTCACTCTTGTGTGTTTTGGACTCTTGGCAGCCAAATGAAATCTGCAGTAAAGATTAAACAAACTTAAAGAGGGAAGGTTAGTTTATTTAAAAAGCCAAGCCCAGTGTTAGCCCAGAGGATGGTTTTCTGGGCCCACTAAATGGGTTTCTTTATTGACAGACTGTCAACTTCAAATTAAGCCTCAAAGGACTTTTATCATCCTCTATTGTCCTGCACATCAGTCCTTTTTCTTTCCTATAGATGGGTGTATAGTCAAACTCCAAGTAAAGTAGAGAGCTAGCAATAAGAATGAAACATGTGTTTCAGCTATGGGGGCTTAAAGCGGAGTTCCACCCAAAAATGGAACTTCCGCTTTACAAAGCTAATACAAATCAGGGAAAAGTCAGGATTCCCTACTCCCATACTTGTTGTGGGTCATTGTTTCAGAATGCATTGAATCCAAAGCATATGGCACAACAGCTAGGCAACTAACATTTTTCAGAAGGTCAGAAATGGTAGCTCCAATATTTTTTTTATTGAACGTAATGTTACCATACTACAGAACAGGCCGAAAAGACCAGCTTATGGAATTAATAATTTAGTTTGAAAAATGAATACATTAAAAATGCACTTGTAAAAGAATGGAAAATAGTTGGCATGTAGCTGACTCCAAGTGAGAGTTTCAGGGTGAAGTCAACCTCACTCGTTGCCACCGATAAAGGAGGACAAAGATGAAACCTCAAAACATGGAGCCACTACATGGAGTCCTCCTAAGTTGTCTGTGAACATTGGTGTAGGCACTTTTTAGCCTGAAACCAGGTCCTTCAAAATACACTTATTAGGGATACTCTGTGGTTTTTACTGCCGCCCTTTTCCCCAATTTTCTTGTCAGCTGCAGGGTAACAAATCTGACCATGCGCTCCCCAGCTCTGGGATTGGTCCATGGTGCAGAAGGTGCCTTATTTAAATTGCATCAGTCTGTGCTTGTGATAGCATTTCCTGCTGATCAAGTGTGCCTGTTTACCTACTCCTGTTGCTGTTCTTTGCTATGTTCTTGGATTATTTTAGTGCCTGCTGCTTGCCCTTACCTTTGCTACATTCTCAGATTTGTCCACTGCCTGCCTTGACCTTTGCTACATTCTCAGAATTCTCTGCTTCCTGCCTCGATCTTTGACCCTGATCTTTGCTATGTTTGCAGATTTTGCTTCCTGCCAGCCACCAGTCCTGACTCCTCCAGAATGTCTTCCATCTTGTTTCTCCCATCGAGGTACGGGATATTTACTCTTTTACTTTGGGTCCATAAGCCACATCATATAGCCAGAGTATATGTTTTATGGTGATTGTAAAGATTTCTTTTTAAAATAACAAACATCTCTATACTCTATACTTACCTGCTCTGTGCAACAGAATTGCACAGAGCGGCCCCAAACCTCCTTTTCCTGGGTCCCCCGATAGTACTCCTGTATCCTTCTATCTGTTTTGTGAGTGCTTGCCCCTGAACCCCGCTGCTGCATCCTTTAACACAGACAGTGGGACTTGGCCCTTTTCCTCTCCCTTGTCACTGGATTTGATTAAGATGAGGGGAATGCTGCTATCAATCTGCCCCATGAGGAGAGAGACAGCGGCGAGAGCTCTTGTGCACAACGCTGGAACCGATCAGGCTCAGGTAAGAATAAGGAGGAGCTAGGGGGATCCTGCAGCAGAGAAGGTTTTTTACTTTAAAGCACACCCCCCGGTTTGTGCGAACATGCGACCACCGTTAAAATCTATGGGACACGAACGTGAAAAATCAAAAGTGTTAATTTTAAAGGCTTGTATGCAAGTTAGTGCCATAAAATGTGTTTGAGGACCCAGGTACTGCCCCAGGGAACATGTATCAATGCAAAAATAAGTATTTTTTTTAAAATGGCCGTTTTTTCAGGAGCAATGATTTTAATAATGCTTAAAGTGTAACAATAAAAATGAAATATTCCTTTAAATATCGTGCCTTGGGGTCCCCTTCGTCTCCATGTAAAGTAGTGCCTCTTTTCCATGTTTCTAACAGTACCGCAGCAAAATTTTATTTCTAAAGGAAAAATTTCATTTAAAGTTGCTCATGGCTGTAATGTATTGCCGGGATCCGGCAATATACATAAAAAATTATTGAAATAAATGGCATGGTTCCCCCCCAGTCCATTAGTGTCCATCAGTGCCACCTCATCAGTGCCCACCAGTGCAGCCCATCGGTGCCACCTAATCAGTGCCCACCAATGCAGCCTATCAGTTTCCATCAGTGCAGCCTTACAGTGCCCACCAGTACCACCTCCTCAGTGCCCACCAGTGCCACCTCCTCAGTGCCCACCAGTGCCACCTCCTCAGAGCCCACCAGTGCAGCCTATCAGTGTTCATCAGCGCCACCTCATCGGTGCCCACAAGTACCACCTCATCAGTGCCCACCAGTGCAGCCTATCAGTTTCCATCAGTGCAGCCTATCCCTGTCTATCAATGTCCTTCAGTGTCACCTTATCAATGCCCACCAGTGCAGCCTATCAATGTCCATCAGTGCAGCATATCAGTGTCCATCAGTGCCACCTCATCAGTGCAGACCAGTGCAGCCTATCAGTGTCCTTTAGTGCCACCTCATCAGTGACCACAAGTGCAGCCTATCTGTGTCCATCAGTGCAGCCTATCAGTGCCACCTCATCAGTGCCCAAGAGTGCAGCCCATCAGTGCCACCTCAACAGTGTCCACCAGTGCAGCCCATCACTGTGCATCAGTGCAGCCCATCACTGTCCATCAGTGCAGCCTATCAGTGTCCATCATTGCAGCCCATAAGTGTCTAGTGCCACCTCACCAGTGTCCATCAGTGCTACCTCACCAGTGTCCACCAGTGCAGCTCATCAGTGTCCATCAGTGCCACCTCATCAGTGCCTACCAGCGCAGCCCATCAATGTCCATCATTGCAGCCTATCAGTGACCATCTGTCTCCATTCATGCCACCTCATCAGTGCCCATCGGTATCAGTGTCCTTCAGTGCCCACAAGTGCAGCCTATCAGTGTGCATCAGTGCCCACCAGTGCAGCCCATCAGTGTCACTTCATCAGTGCCCACCAGTGCAGCCCATCAGTGCCACCTCATCACTGTCTATCAGTGCAGCCCATCAGTGCCCACCAGTGCAGCCCATCAGTGTCCAGCAGTGCCACCTCATAAGTGTCCACCAGTGCGGCCTCAGTGTCCGCAAGCAGGGCGCTCCCGGCTCTGTCCTGCCCCCTTCCTTGGCCACAGACAGAAGACAGAGCAGCCCAAGCGGCTGTGCTCCATTTGGGAGAGTGCCCAGTGCTCGTGGGTGTCTGGGAGCCTGCAGCCAAATGCAGGAGACTTGGGATGTCTGTGAGTATATCCTGTATTGTGATGAAAGTCACATAGGAGAACATGACTGACATGTATGTACATACCGAGAAGATGGCACAGATTGGTAGGCACATAACTACTATAAGGTGGGGGGGTGAAATAAAAATTTCTTATGATCATCATGACCAGGCCTCAAAGCAGTTTCACCAAAGGTCAGCACATACCGGGTAGTTTTTTTTCTTCATTTTGAGAGAGAGAAATCAACACCTCGGGTTCTAGGAAAAGGGGAGAAAGGGGAAAAAGGGAAAGAAAAGGGGAAGAAGTCTGATTCCCATATGGGAATGATCTCAATTTAGAAATAGGTCAAATATTCATATGAGAAATAGAACAAGTCCCAGTACAGCCATTGTGCATTGTGTTCCTCCATCTTGTCCCCTGAGGGCAGCAGTCAAGCATTCCACCTGTTGAATATCGCTCACGCCATTGCCAAACGGGAGGTGGCAATTGTTGATTTCACATGCTGGGGATGCATGCCCTGGCAGCATTTAGAAGATGTTTCAAAAAGACTTACGATATTTCTTACTGGACATGGGGGTTAAGTTAAGGAGCATTGCAGCTGGGCTGTCAAAATGGAAGATATCTATAAGTTTGTGAACGATCTTAAGGACCTGTTGCCAGAAAGGGTGGAGCTTTGGACAATCCCAGTAGATATGGAGTAATGTGCCAGTCTGGGAACCATATCACCAACACAATGGACTGTTTGGGAAATAGTGACGCTAGTACTGGCGGGGTCCAATACCAGCGTATCAAAATTTTAAATGTAATCTCCTGGTATTTTCTGCAAAGGGAAGACTTGTGAGAAAATAGAAGCACCCGTTTATTTTGGTCCTCCGAGAACGTATTGTTAAGGTCTCTTTCCCATTTGTGTATATATGAAGGATCGTGCTGGGATGTTACTGCAAATAAGATACCGTAAGAAGAGGCGAAAAGGGCGGGAAGTGATCTTTGTGTAAGCTATGATCCAAAAATGATCTGAATGACAGAAGTATGGTGTAGCTAGGCATGAATAGCAGATAATCTAATAACATTAACTTAATATGTTACTTTGCCTTTAAATGGATAAAGCACAGGCTCTTTTTAAGGTCTATTGGTCTATTTTAAAAGGTGAAAAATTAAAACTAAATTTACATAGTTACATAGTTACTTTGGTCCAGCTTGGACCAATGTACTGTTAGTATGTATGTGCCGTGCCACATCTGTGGGATCCCTGTGGAAACTGGAGATCACTGTAGTAGACACTGCTACTCTAGTGATCTCCACTAGCTTTGGACTCCCGGCACATGCACCATTCAGGGAGCACTTTGCATTTTCTCAATGAAAGCGAACTCTGACTGGATGAGGTGGAGAGTTGGGGGTGATAAGGTCACAATATCCTCCTCAACCAATTGGAGAACAATTTGCATTCTTTGAGAAAATGCAAAGTGTTCCCTAAATAGTTCCCATGCCAAGCAGGTGACCACCTTTGTCCACAATGTAGTTGCCGGTCGGCATGGGACCTGTAAACTTGTGGAGGTCACTGTAGTAGTGGTTTGTACAACTATGATTTCTAGCTTCTAGAGGGATTCCACAGGTATGGCACATATACAGTATGTCACAAAAGTGAGTACACCCCTCACATTTTTGTAAATATTCTATTATATCTTTTCATGTGACAACACTGAAGAAATTACACTTTGCTACAATGTAAAGTAGTGAGTGTACAGCTTGTATAACAGTGTAAATTTGCTGTCACCTCAAAATAACACAACACACAGCCATTAATGTCAAAACCGCTGGCAATAAAAGTGAGTACAACCCTAAGTCAAAATCTCCAAATTGGGCCCAATTAGCCATTTTCCCTCCCCGGTGTCATGTGACCCGTTAGTGTTACAAGGTCTCTGGTGTGAATGGGGGAACAGGTGTGTTAAATTTGGTGTTATCGCTCTCACACTGGTCACAGGAAGTTCAACATGGCACCTCATGGCAAAGAACTCTCTTAGAATCTGAAAAAAAAGAATTGTTGCTCTACATAAAGATGGCCTAGGTCAGTGATGGCGAACCTTGGCACCCCAGATGTTTTGGAACTACATTTCCCATGATTCTCAACTACACTGCAGAATGCATGAGCATCATGGGAAATGTAGTTCCAAAACATCTGGAGTGCCAAGGTTCACAGTCACTGGCCTAGGCTATAAGAAGATTGCCAAGACCCAGAAACTGAGCTGCAGCATGTTATCCAAGACCATTCAGCCATTTAACAGGACAGGTTCCACTCAGAACAGGCCTCGCCATGGTCGACCAAAGAAGTTGAGTGCACGTGCTCAGCATCAAATCCAGAGGTTGTCTTTGGGAAATAGATGTATGAGTCCTGCCAGCTTTGGTGCAGAGGTTGAAGGGGTGGGGGGTCAACCTGTCAGTGCTCAGACCATATGCCGTACACTGCAACAACTTGATCTGCATGGCTGTCGTCTCAGAAGGAAGCCTCTTCTAAAGATGATGCACAAGAAAGCCTGCAAACAGTTTGCTGAAGACAAGCAGACTAAGGGCAAGGATTACTGGAACCATGTCCTATGGTCTGATGAGACAAGATAAACTTATTTGGTTCAGGTGGTGTTAAGCGTGTGTGGCGGCAACCAGGTGAGAAGTACAAAGACAAGTGTGTCTTGCCTACAGTCAAGCATGGTGGTGGAAGTGTCATCATCTGGGGCTACATGAGTGCTGCTGGCACTGGGGAGCTACAGTTCATGAATGAATCAACCATGAATGCCAACATGTACTGTGACATACTGAAGTCGAGCATGATCCCCTCCCTTTGGAGACTGGGGCGCAGGGCAGTATTCCAACATAACGACCCCAAACACTTGCTAAAGAAGCTGAGGGTAAAGGTGATGGACTGGCCAAGCATGTCTCCAGACCTAAACCCTACTGAGCATCTGTGGGGCATCCTCAAACTGAAGGTAGAGGTGCGCAAGGTCTCTAACATCCACCAGCAATGTGATGTCTTCATGGAGGAGTGCAAGAGGACTCCAGTGGCAACCTGGTGAACTCCATGCCAAAGAGGGTTTAGGCAGTGCTGTAAAATAATGGTGGCCACACAAAATATTAACACTTTGGGCCCAATTTGGAAATTTTCACTTAGGGGTGTACTCAATTTTGTTGCCAGCTATTTAAATATTAATGGCTGTGTGTTAAAGGGGTTGTAAAGGTTTGTTTTTTATTTTCTAAATAGGTTCCTTTAAGCATTGTTGGTTCACTTACCTTTTCCTTCGATTTCCTTTCTAAATGTTTTTTTTCTTTGTTTTCTTTGTCTGAATTCCTC